>VZRZ01006721.1:93222-113140 GCA_013398175.1 Climacteris rufus | reverse complement strand
AGGGGAGTATTTTTTTTTTTTTTTTTTTTTTTTTTTTTTTTTTTTTTTTTTTTTTTTGAAAGAAAACAATAAAGGGAGTCTTGCCTGTGGCAGGGATGTATTAACTGAGTGTGGCTCTGTGGGGGCTGTTAAAGGCCTGTGATGGGTAACACAGAGCTCCCTGTCACCAGAGGAATGAAGACTATGGAGATCAAACAAGCCTTAAGTGGGAACAAAATGCATTATTTATCACCATTTAATTCTTATTTCTTCTTTTTCACCCAAGCAGCAGGGCTGGGTCCCACTGGAGGCGAAGGGGACCTATTAAGTACCTTTGCACTGATCCACCCCTTTGTAATATCAAAAATCAATGGGAAGTAAACAGGTTGTGGACAGATGTATAACTTGGGGTACAAAATAAAGATGTGAGAAGCTACAGGCGTCCCAATCCTGTTTTCAAGGCTGAGAGCTGCTCCAGCAAGGCCAGGCAGGCATTGCCCTGCATTGCAATCAAAGCTGGACTACAGCATCCCTGGAGGATGGAGAAATGCCCATTGTTGCACCCTTCAGGCTGCAGTCCATCACCTGGGGAGATTCCTCAGGATGCAGGAAGTTGTCCCTCAAGGGATATCAAACAACATCCACTCCAGCATCTCCCAGGTGTCCAGACAGCCCCACTGGCCCACAGAGATGGCAGCCCCCTCTGGGAATAACTCTGGCACAGGATGGGGGAAAGGGCCATGTGGTTGTTGTGCTCCATATTCAGCTCTTCCCCTCTCAGGCCCAGGAGCACGGACAGGGAGTGTGAGAAGGGCACAGGACACCCTGAGATCCAAGTGTAGAGAGCTCCTCACAGCCCAAACCAAATGACCAGCAAACCCACCAAGGGCAAGTGATCCATGTTCACACCTCAGCTGAAGAAACTACCCAGGATATGCGACAGCCTCGTGCTCCAAATCCCTCCTCCTCACCTGCCCATCCATGGGAAAGCCTGGGAAGTGGCAGCAGAGTCCAGGAGCTCTTGTAATGCCTCTATTATACTAATGATGTTTTCTGCCCAAACCATCCCAGGTGTGGCTCCTTGTTAGAAAACAGCAGTAGCCAGGAGAGTCTCCCTGAGCCCTTCAGGCTCGGACCTGTCCCTTGAACCACAAATCCCATGAGAAATACCCAGGATTTTCTTCCAGGGGACCACCAAGTGATGTTCAGCAAGAGCCTGAGCCCATTCCAGTCACTTGACAAGGTCTTGCAAGACCCATGTTTGCATTAAAAAGAAATTAAAAGCTTTTCCACTCCACTAGCTTGCCCAAAGCCTGCATACTAAATAGTAAATGCTACCTATGAGGTTGAATAAAATCTTCATTAGGAAAAAAAAAAAAAGCCAGCAGTCACTGAATACATCATGAACAATGACATTGGGGAGGCATTGTTCTTCTTCTGCCTGATGGACCATGCTGAAACACCTGTTTCTTATCGTGGAACTGTTAATAACTGTCACCACCAAAATCAGGGCTGAAAAGATGTCATTAAGTCAAGTTATTCCAACCTCCACCTAAATAGGAGGGGAAAAAAAAAAAAACCTCAGCAAAGAGCAAGAGAGGCAAAGCTATGCCTGAGATAAATGTCAAAGCACAATTGTCAATGTGTCCCCCGAAAATCCACCCAACAAATCCATCTTAGAGGGCTCCTGCCTCACCAAGATCATCTTGCTGACATGAAAGACACAGCTGGGTAACCATAGGCAGTTTTAGCTGATTAACTACAGACATTGACCCTTTCAATTAATTCACTGGGGATTTGTTTCATTCTAATCATCTCCTAAAGCTACAGCCTCCCCATAAAGTCAACAGAAAAGCAGTTTCTGGTCCTTTCTCCTTCACCAGCTGTTAAAAGGGGAAGAGGGATGGTTACTCAGGGGTGTTTAAGGTGATCCTGACTCAGGTAGGAAAGAACATTAGTAGAGCAACTCTTTAGGAATTGCAAGGTCCTTACCTTCGCAAAGAAACCTCGAGCAACTCAGAGCTTAAATCCCCTACTTTGCACAGTTCAGGCCGAGTTTTGCAGAGGAAGAAAAAAATCTTTCATTGTCATTTGTTGTGCTGCCCACTGGCCGCATCAGCCTGATCTGTGGAAAGCTTTAGGTCACTTTTCTAGAGCAAAAATGATTACTTCTCCCCAAATTCATAACCAATCTTAGGTTTTCCTCTTCCATAGAACCACCAAGACTGGAAAAGACCTCGAAGATCACCAAGTTCAACCATCAACCCAGCAGCACCACCATGTTCACCACTAAATGATGCTCTCAAGTGCCACAGACGCATTTCTCAAACACTTCCAGAGATGGTGACTCCACCACTTCCCTGGGTAGCCTGTTCCAATGCCTGACCACCCTTTACATGCAGAACTCTTTCCTACTATCTAATCTAAACCTCCCTTGGTGCAATTTTCCCTTCAAGGCCCTGGTGTAGTCTCATTTTGGGTAGTTTTTTGCCCAGTGGAACCCAGCTGCCACCCAAAGCACAGGAGCTGACACTGGCCCCATTCACAAGGGGTCACAAGAACTCCCTGGAATGGGTAGAGCACAGTGCTGTCCAAAAAGAAAAGAAAAAGAAAAAAAAAAAAAAAAGAAGGTCAAGCATCCTGATATTTTCTGTCAAAATGAAAAATTAAGTGGAAATTCTGGCTGGAGCAACTCTTAGCCCTCAGCTTGGGAATCCAGATGGTGACAGCCCCAAAGCTTCACCCTCCTGGTACCACACAGAGCGTCTGGATCGAGTATTTATATTTTGTTGAAACATCTGAGCTTATTTTCCCCTGCTTCCCCTTGATCCAGAGCCTGGAGGAATTTTAAAAGGATCCACACTTCTCCAGCGGTGCAAGCACATTGAACAAAAAGATGCACCTGAGATGACCTTGAAACAAGCCCAAATTAATCTCTGCAGCACGAGCCTCTGTGGAGACAAAGCATTCCTTGAGCCGTGGCCGGGGCTTTGGGAAGCGGGATACGGAGCACAGCATCCTTTATCTTCATCTCCCTGACAGCCTGAGAAAAGCTGGTTCAAAGGAGCAAAACAAAACACTCACCTGCGTGACAGAATAGTTAACTTAATCCCCCAAAGGCAAATCCTGTTAGCATGTAAAACTAGGAGTGATAATTGTAACCAGTTTTCAACCTTTGCTGTAGTGGAAATAATCACTTCAGTGCCACTGCCCGGCTTCCCAGAGACTCCTTTCTCCACAGATTATTTCAAACTAATCTAACAAGGGGGAGCAGGAGGGAAGGAGGATGGAAGATTAAAGATGAGGGAATATTTAAGACTGGGGCAGGAGGGTGAGTATTGGGCAGCCACAGGTTGGCCTGAGCAGCAGCTCTGCTGGAGAAACAACTCCAAAGCAAAAATCTAAGAAAATGGGTAAAACCAGCCGGATTTCACGCAGATGGATTCAGTCAGGCGAGCCTGGTAAATATATTTTTCTGGGAGATAACAGCTTTTTTTTTCTTTTTTTTTTTAGACAAAAGGCAATCTTTGTCTTTTGTGAGAGAGCTTGACCATCTGGACTTCAGAAAAGCATTTGATACTGTGCCACATGGGCAAATGATTAGTTAAACTGTAGGAGGGGAACATTACAATAAGAATTATGAATTTTAAAAAAAAATGCTTTGCCTAAAAAAAAAAAGTAAATAAGATTATAATAGATAATACCAAAAAAGGAGGCAGCCTGGAGGGATTTTGCTGAGCAGGCTGTTCAGTCACCACTCACATTCAACACTTCCTTAACAACAGGGGACCAAGACTCATCAAACTCACTATTTTGGGGTCAAAACAAAGAGTTCTGGCGTCATTCAGAAGGAAATGATGCATTTGAGAACCACGCCAGTGGATGGGGAATGACATTCAAGGGGACAAAACCCCAGGCCATGTTTAAAAGATCAGTGACAAGAGTGGAAAGTCAGTGGAAGAAGCTCCACCTGTGTGGTGGAGCTGGTCCTACAACAGATCAGGGGGCCCTGATGGCAAAAAGGCATCTACAACTCCAAATATGTCCAGGAGAGAGAGAAAAACCTTTTGACTGCTGTATCAGAAACCCAAAATGCTGAGGAACAGTTGGGATATAAACTGGTCCTTATCTCCTGCCAGCATAGGAGATCTTCCAGTGCACCATCTCCAAACCCACATCCTCACCAACCCTCTCTAAACACAACAATTGTCACTTTTGGAGCCCAAAACTATGGATTTCCCATCCTCAGACAGCCCCACCAGGACTCTGAAAAGCAGGAAGGGCTGAAGCAAAGGGATTTCAGCAGAAATTAAACTGGATTGACTCTGGTGATTTTTCACGACAAGATACTTCGGGCAAATATTATTAAGCCTCCTTAGGTAATGTAATTAGAAGTTCAGCCCCTTTTATCTAAATATTGCACACAGAAAAATCTCCATCATCTCATAAAATGCGGAAAATGGCTTTTCCTTCTCTTTTTTCTTAATAAAGAGGCTTTTTTCTTTCAAGCCTTTTTTAAGCAGGTGAACATTTCACAAGGAATCCTGGGCTTGTTCTAAGTGCACTTGGATTTCTCCTGAGTAAACCAGGAGACAGATTCAGGTTCTACATCAAAATATGTGACAATAATCCTCTTCAGGTGGCTGCTTGAGGGGAGAGAACACAGCAGCAAAGGCCTCTAAACAGAGAATTACTCAGCTTTACCCAGCAACTTCTGTGTTTATGGGCAAAACCCACTCACTGTGAGCAAGAATGGCCAGAAATTGAGACAAAATGGTTTTTAGTCAGACAATGTCAACTTGCCAAACCCAAGATCTCACAAAGAGGGGGAGAAAAAAGCCATTTCAAATGACACATTTATTCACCCAGGCCAGAGATTTTTCAGCATCATCGTGGAGTTGTCAGTGCTTAAAAAAAACTCCAACAAAATAAAAGGAAGAAAGAAGAAAATAAGAAAAATATAGCTTCACCAAGCACAAATAACCTGGTATGTTGGGCACTGGCCAGGGATGTAGATGGCTCAGATTCAAGCCCTTCAAAGCAGGGATTTGTACCTCTCTCTCCAACACTCCCAGCGAGGCCCCAGCCATAAACCAGTCCTGGGAGTTTCACTCTCACCTTCTGGTTAAAAAAAAAAGAAAAAAATTAAAAGTATCTTGGTTTTATCTTGCTGTAGGAAAAGCCCTTCTTTTGAAATCTCAGGGAGGGCTGTGGGATGAGAACGATGCAGGTCCCTTCCCTCCCTGGTTTTGATTACAGATTATTAGCATCATTGTTTGGTTTAAGATTTCCCATAAAAATTCCATTCCCAGGAAAGACATTGACTGAAGAAGCAAGCATTAATAGGAGCTGTCTCTCATTAAGAGCAGTTTCCTAAGAAATGGGAGCTCCTGGGTGTGTGTGTGACCATCTCAGTCCAGCCACCCTTTAATAACTTTCACCCAGTTTTGACAAAGGGTAGAAATCACAAAGTCTTACATTCCCAAAAGCCCAAGGAAAACAAACAGCTGGAGAAAGGAGAAGGAGAGCCTGCCCAACCCCGCTATTAGCCACCAGAGAGCCCACACTGAGGAGAACCACAGGAGATGAAGCTCCACATCTTCCCCTGCCAGCAGCAGCACTTGGTTCTTAAAAATATGAAATAAATGAAATAAAAATATGAATAAATGACTGTCGGTAATACTCCAGACTAAGAGGCAGGGAGGGAGAAAAGGGGCTTTTCTGTGGAGCTCGTCCTTTTCCCGGGAAGGGCCGGCTCTCCCCGCCGGCCCCGCTGCCGCCGGGGTCGAGGCCTGCGCCGGCTCCGAGCAGATGGTGTGGACACGCCTGAGCTGGAGAAACCTTTTGTAATGAAACGCCTCTCCCAGAAATTAACTTTAATTAAGGCATGAGCGCTTAATATCTGTATTTGAGATATTAAATCTTCAGAGGAGCCCGTTCCCAGACTCTCGTCTCGCACCTTCCCCGGCTTCTCCCTGTGTCCCTGGGCGCTGCCACCCAGGCTCATCCCCCTCCTGGGGAAGGTGGCCCCAGCTGCTAATTTGCAGGGAAACGTGCAGGAACGTCACGTCTTGGAGCTCTCCATCCCTCCCGGTAAATTTGACAGGGGGTTCAAAACTTGTTAGGAGGAGGCTGGTGGGAGGAAAGGCACTGACAGACAGTACAATCACATAAGCTGCTTTTCCTCGGGAAACCAGGCTAAAAATAATACCCTGCAATTTGACAGCCTCAGCCCAGGAGAGCCACCAACGTGGCAGTGAGGATGAGGAGCAGAGCCTGGATGGGGGCTGGCTCGAGGAAGGCACAGGGACAACACCCACGAGTCAAAACTGCACCCTCAACCCGCTGCCACCCACCATGGCCCCTCCAGACACCAAGGTCCATCAAAGTGGACACAGGGACCTGGAATTTTGTGAGCAAGAGGGCTCCTGTGAGAGCCCCCAGCTCTGTACCCACAGCTTGCATGGTCTCACCGCACTGCTGCTGAATTAGGTGAAAAAAAGGCCGTTTTAGGGCCCAAACCCACGTTGCATTGCTGCAAGAGGGAAATCTTGCTGTCACAGACACAATTCCACATCCCACCCCGGTGATGGAGGAGCGGGCCCTTTGGTAGTAATTGCTATGCACAGGCGGGGGGAAGAGATTCTGATAGCTTTTATTATCAGGGTATCCAGACATAAAGCCAATGCCTGCAATATTTATCCATGTCATCACTTAGAGTAAGTAGCCTGATTTGTCAAACGCAGACAAGATCCAGGGATGTCAATTAGGAGGAGACGGAGGGCGAGGCAGGGGAGAAGCGGTGCAAGGATTCATCAGGGTTGCAGATGCTCTATCCCAAATGTCAGATACAAAACCACAAGCGGTTTTGATCAGTGAAACACGGGCAGAAACCCAAAACAAGAGGGTGAGGGCAAGGCAAAGGGTCCTGCTTTGAGATCAGCCCTCTGCCCCTGAGGTGGGTGAGGGTGCTGGCTGGCAGCCAGCAGAGCCTGGGGAGCAGCAGGAGAAGGAAGGTTTCCTTTGACTGCCCTCTAATGCCAGGCAGAAGGAAAAGGGATGGGTGCTGGAGGACGTGGCAGGGACCTGCTGGGAGTAAGGCAGCAGGACTTGGGAACAATCCCCACAGGGAGGTGAGAGATGCTGCCATAAACCTGACAGAGCCCAAGAACAGACCAAGGACTGAATTGCCTCTCTGGAGCAATTTATGGCAGCATCACAGGGATGAGGGATGGGGGGAGAGAAAGAGAGGAGAGCTCCATGGAGTACCATCTTACAGCCTGACAAAGCAGGATCACCCCAAAACATCTCATGCAACAGCAACAATAAAGATCAATCAGGCAGAAACATCTACCTAAAGATCCCTTGGAGCTTCTTCCTCAGCCCCAAAATTCATAAGGATGAAGGCCAGGTTGGATGAGGCCATACTGGATGGGGCTTGGAGCAACCTGGTCTAGTGAGAGGTGTCCCTGCCCCTGGCACGGGGTTGGAACGAGATCATCTTTAAGGTCCTTCCCACCACAACCATTCTACAGTTCCATGAATGAAATAACTGAAGTGTGTTTTGTCACTGAGAACAGTCACCCAGGCAAGGTTTTGTTCATCACCCTTTCCAGACTCAGGACAGGCAACATCCTGAAATGCCAATAACCCTCCACGCTTTTTGAATCCGTGGTCAAGGATAGATCCCATGGCAAGGAGCTCCACAGGAGGAAGCCCCAGTGTGGGGCTGCTGCAGAAACAGTGCCTCAGAGTCCACCTCCCTTTGGGAAGCGATGTTGCATCTCAGGCAGAAAATATCCAGCACTTCCCAAGACTCCCAAGAATGTCACCCTGTGCCAAAGACACCACGAGGAGGAGGAGAAGGAGCAAACCCCAAAGCGAAGCCAAGGGAAATGCTGACACCGGGATTCATCTTGCTTAACTTAATAACTGCGGACACCAACATCTGAGCTACACATTCCACACACCTGTCCATGGGTAATGAAGAGAAATGGGCACTCTTAGGGCACAAATCGATTTCAGCCGTCCGGCGCGGCGATCAAACCCGAACTGGAAGCGTTTGTGCGCAGCCAGCACCATCCAAACCGTCCACGGAGCGAATCCCTCCCAAGCACAGTTCAGGGGACAGCAGAAGGAAGGGGCCTGGGAGCAAGATGAGTCTTCACAAGAGGAGAGCTGATGTCTGGAGACAGCTGTGGCTGGCAGCAAGCGCTGACACCCTCCTTCCTCTCCATCAGAAACGGAGCGGCCGCCTTCCACCTCTGGGCAGGGGCCAGGAGGGAAGAGGGATGACAGACACATTAGCACCTTCTTCTTCTTCTTGACAGCTTGTTTTCGTCCCAGCTCTCTCCTCCTCCACTAATTAATTCCTTTTGATTTGGAGACTTCAGATGAAGCGAGGCGTCCATGGCCTCCAGCTCCCACCTTGGGGCTGAAGAGGGGGAAAAAAGCCCTGAATGACAGAGGACTCGGAGAAGCAGGAGGCTCGCTCTTGTCCTTGCATCAAGAAAGCAGGAGTTTCTCTTTAGAGACATTTGGTGCACATTTTTTACCATGAGGGTGGTGACACCAGAGTTTTGCCATAGAAGTGGTGATGCTCCAACCCCAGGAATATTCAAGACTAGCTTGGACGAGGCTTTGAGCAACCCTGTGGAAAATATCCCTGTCCATGACAGGGGGATTGGTCTAGGTGGCCTTTAAAGGTTGCTTCCAACCCAAACTACTTTATGGTTGTATAAAAACTTCAGGCCAGACCTTAGAGTTCCAGTACATTGCACTGGGATTTGGGGGTGACTCAGGAAGAGCAGAAAGGATTGAGGTCCTACAGCAAGGAACACAGACCCCCAGGGTAGGCCAAGGAGGACAACATCTAGGGCTATCCAAAAACCAGCACAATGACAAGTAGGGTAGTCTAAGTGTTTTCCAGCTTGGAGGGCCACACTATCTGCCTGGGCATGGAGCATAAATGTCTGTGATGTTCCTTTAAATTAATCCATGGGAAGAGGCTCATGAAGCGGCAGAAGGTCAGTGAGGGTGATTCAGACCAGCGGTTTGGAGAATTCTTACTCTGGCTGATAACCACAGATCAGCAGGGAAAAGGGCACACATGCACGGGAGAGGGAGCCCATCTCCCCCGGGAAGGGAAACAGCCTGGGCACAACCACAGCTTTACACCCTGTGGCGTCTAAAATTCTTCCTGTGCACCGTTCCAGCCCTGCCACCAGCATCCCTCACAGTGACACTCATCCTGCAGCCCTCCCTGGCACCTGTGGGTACCACAAGCAAGAAGATGAACTCCCTGCCCACTCCCAAACCATCACTGCACACACAGGACCGTGAGAAAGCCCCCAGGGGAAATGCCAGAAGCCCAGTGCCCCATCCCTGCGGGATGTGAGCCAGGTTGAAAGGTCCCTTTGCTCTGCAGTGCCCCGAGGAACCAACAAGGGGCCGGCCAGGCATCTGCAGGCACAAACCCTCCACTCCCCCAGAGGTTTTTCAAGCCCATACGTTCGCATTAAATGGTCTGTTAGAGATTTGCCGGTAGTTTTCAAGCTCTGACAGCCCTGTTTTTATTTCAGTTGCCTTTAAGCCACCCCGTGGAATTTTCATATATAAATATGGAAATATGCAAAACCCCGCAGATTTATAGGATCCGACACCGCGGTTTAAATGAATCCCCCATGATCCCGTCTCCTGCTCAGGCCCCCTCCCACAGCACCCCTTCCTCCAGTCTCTGGCGCGGTCGCTCCGTGAGGAGCAGTAATCCTTCCCAGGCAGCTCTGGAGGCATATCCATGCTCTCCCCTGCCTCCCAGCCTGCCAATCCCCCATCATTTACACTATCTAGGACACTGTCCTGCTGCTCCTCTCCCACAAACAGGGGTTGTCTGTGCCCATCCCTGGAAATGCTCAAGGCCAGGTCGGATGGGGCTCTGAGGAGCCTGGTCTGGTGGAAGGTGTTCCTGCCCATGCCAGGGGGGTTGGAACGAGATATTCTTTTAAATCCCTTCCAACCCAAACCGATCCATGGTTCTATTCAGATTCTGTGATCCAGTTTTGAGCTGGACAGGGCAAGGCAGCCCTAGGGGTGCAACCACAGTAGTAAAGCAGCAGAAAATCCACACTGTGCTGCTGGCAGGAAAACCCTCAGTCAGACCCTGTGTGGCTTCAGAGGAGACAGACCCAAGACAAAAATGTGTTGGACATGCAACTCCCACGGGGAAAAAAACTCCTCTCCCTACAGCTGCCATCACAGGAAAGCCCTGCTGTCGCTTTAGGGTTAAATCAAAAACAAAAAGCTCCATCTCACACCACATTTTCCATCCCTGCCCAGCTCTGCCTGAGGATCACGAAGCTTTTGTGATGGGAGCCAAGGGCAAGCCGAGGTTTCTTTCCCCTCTGGGAGTCAGACAGGAAAATGCAGCATGTCCCTGGGGACACAGGCCCTTGGCACAGGGTGAGCTCCCATTGATTCTTTTGGACTGAAAACCCCTCAGGGTCTGCTTGGAAAAATGCCTTTCCTCTTTTTCAGATCACTCCTGAGCAGCCAAACATGACAAAAACCAACCCTGAGCTCCCAAAGGCAGAGGAAACTTGCCTGAAACCTCATTCCCCCTGGGCAGGGGCACACGGATCACCCGGAGAAGGGCACGACCAGGGGCTCATCCAAGCTGCACGGCCACTGCCATCCCACAAAAATTAAAAACCATGCTAAAAAAATACATAAATTGAGGTTAAAGTAACGGTGGCCTACGCGAGGCTGATGCTCACCCTGGCTTTAAATGAGTGAAAATCGATTAAAAAAGAAGGAAGTAATAATGTATATTTGTTAGTAGAGTGGTAAAGAAAGTCAAACCAGTGACCTGGAGAAAATTGCTCCTTCAGTAAGCGCAACAAGAGCCGGTTAAAGCAACCTCCCAGCTTCCTCTATGTTCCAAGGGGTGCCCCATATTCCCCCTGGATCCCAACTTCTTCCGCCGGCTCACGGCAGGACGGGAGGCACTTCCCTCATGGCCACGGGAACAGCTGGAAAATGGCTGTGGCCTCCTGTCCACCCCCGCCTCTGCCGCTGGTTTTTGAGGGAGAAATGGCAAGTTTGGCTCCACAACAAGGGCTGGGTCTGTGGGCTTGGAGGACACACAGGGAGCAAAGCCCAGCAGAGCCGGGGCTGATTTCCCAAGCACAGGCAATGCCTCCTTTGTTTAACAAACCAGGCAGCCCAAAACACAAAACCTCTTTGCCTGGCAGACGGCAGCACCACTTCCTCACTGAGTTTAGCATCTCTCCTCCACTATTTTCTGTGATTTTTTCTCCTTTTGGCCTATTTTCTGCATCAAGAGAATTTCAATTTCCCTCCAAAAGCAACTTGATAAAGATGATAAGAAGATAAAAAAGTGGGGGGGAAAAAAGTGTTGGCGCAGCTTTTCCTGAAGGAGATGCCTATAAACAGCTGTACTGGAGCATAAAATTCTTTCAGATAAAGCATATTTGTTATTTTCTAAGACACTTTAAATTTAAACCCACAAGTTTGGTGTTAGGCCTGCACTTGGTTATCAGATTGACATGTCCTGATTAAGCAAGGAGAATTAACCTCTCAGAGTGCAGAAAAAGCTGATTATTTAAAATAAATCAGAGATTCTTTTCCAGTTCAGCTCACACGGACAGTCAGTTACTTTAAGTCGATCCACACAAATACATTTTCGGCTGCACACGTCCTGGCATCCCTGGGTTTGCTAAGCTGGTCTGCCAAACCCTGGGCTTTTCCTGCAGCCACCTTGAGCCGGAGCCTTCTCCCCCTGCCAGGACTCACTGGAGGGAGGCTAAGGAAGGGCAGAGCACCCCGGCCTGGCTTGCCAGCCCCCAGCAAGGTGTGCCCAAGCCTCTGCACCGTCTCCTTCACTCCTTTCTCAAGGCCTTCCACCATCTCCTGCTTCCTCCCTCGGCATGAATCCTGCCACTGCTGACTCGTGGCACCATTAGCTTGTGCTGTCACCAGAGCTGACAGTTCAAAAGGCCCTCGAGAGCTGTCTGCAGACACACAATAAATGAGATCTCTTAATTAACGCCTCCCTTAACTAAATAAATTAATTTTATGCAGCTGATATGTCGCGTCTTCACAGTTTGAGGGTGACTGAGTAGCTGAAAACGTCCCTCTCCTCGGAGCTATTGGAAAGACTTTTCTTGCTTGACAGTGTTTCTATAAACAAACCCGGCTCCGAGGTGGCTGCGGGTTCGTGTGAGGCAGGGGAGGGAGGGAGGGAGACTGCTGGTAGCAGGCCAGCTGGCATCCCTCTGCTCCAGCATCCCTCAGCACCCAGGCTTCCAGGAGAAACCCCTCACCTGGACCAGGGAGGGGAAGAAACCCCTCTGCAACAGGAGAAACGTGGGATGTAGACTGCTGCATCCTCAAGTGGCTGCAGAGGCGAGGCAACCCACCTCCTTCACTTCCCTCTGGAGGAAAAACAGCTGCAGCTATGCCAAAGCATGGAGAAAACAGCCAAGGATGCCTCACCTCCCAAGTGAAGGCTCCTGAGTGCAGTCTTGCAGTGAGTGCTATAAAACCTAATCATAAAGATTAAAACAAAAAGGACTTTGGCATAAGAGAGTTGGGATTTCAGCCCTTCTGTCGGACAAAGCAGATCCCACACCCTCCCAAACACCACTCAAAATGTTAAGTGTGGAAAATGGCTACACATCAAGGCTTCACATCCAGCATGGATCCTGATGGATCCATCAGTCAGCCCAAGTGCCAAGCGTGCCACAGATTAGATTTTATACCTC
The DNA here is from genome assembly GCA_013398175.1 of Climacteris rufus. Classification (NCBI taxonomy): domain Eukaryota; kingdom Metazoa; phylum Chordata; class Aves; order Passeriformes; family Climacteridae; genus Climacteris; species Climacteris rufus. Next base: position 100,379 of record VZRZ01006721.1, on the reverse strand, counting down.
CACACAGCCTCCTCTCCAAATCCACCCTTCCTTTCAGGGCAGGTGACACGGGCACCCTGTCTCCAAAGGCGGCCTTTTCTTTCACCTCTTTTCCCTTCTCTTTTCTCTCCCTTTTAATGCAACAAGCAGGGTCTTTCCTTGGGAAGGAGAGAAGGAGAGCTGGGCTCTGGTCAGCATGCCCACAACTTGTTCTTCTATAAAGCAGCCACATGATAAAAGCCTCCTCTCTGGCCTTTGATGAAAAGAAAAACCTGAAAGCTTACCACTAAAAAAGACATTCTCCTGCAGGTCTGAATCACCAGCACAGCTTTTGGTCCTTGAAGAAATGCAATAATCCAAGGGAACAGACTCAAGGCCAAAATCAGATTGTATTATCCAGGTTATCACCAGGGCGCCCTGCAGAGATGCAGCCAAGAATTATTTCCTGCTCCCTCTCTTTTGCCTGGTGGAGCATGACAGAGAGACAGACTCTTCCTACTTTTATTTCATTTTTTTAAAAAGGAAAATAATTAGATTTTTCAAGAGGCTTGGATTTAAAATCAATTTCCCAATTAAAAAGCATAAGGTTTATAGCTGGTGCAGGATTTAAGCTGGGGCTGTTTGTTTGCCTTCTGGGATTGGTGCACAACTCCCAAGTGCCATCATTGTCACTATTTGGACAAGAACTCTCTAAGCAACCTTTGGGGGAAGTGTTTTCCTACTCAAAACCACTTTACAGGATGGATAACTAAAAAGAGTATGCTCCAAGTAAAACCACACTGGGCAGCTGATATTGAAAGGTATTAAAAAGCAACGTCCACTTTCTCCACGGGAGCAAGAAAACCAATCTCCAACAAACCAAAGACTGGAGGAGGCTGAATCTCTGATGTGCACTGAGGGGCTGGTTAACTCCAAATTTTCCCCCTGAGGAGCACCACCAGCACCTTCTCTTTACCCTGCTCCCTCTGCTCACCTCTGAAGGAATTGGTTCAAGGCTAAACTCTCTTATCATCTACAAACAGAGCCTGACCTCTGCCATACTTGCAGCAAGTCCTATTACGTTGGGGTGGTTCAGAGCTAGAAGCTGATTATTGCAAGCCAGGAAGGAGCATTCTGACTTTTGCAGTGTTTACAGCTGTTATCACAGAAAAATCCACCTGTGCCAGCTATAAAAACAGATAAAATCTCCCAGCAAAGCCTGCTCTCCTCAAGATCCCATGTCACTAACAAGTCCCTGTACGCTCTGGCAATGCCCCCCCAAGAGCTGTAAGGTTTTCACCCAGTTTAATCTGGCCTGTGATCCTGGCTTAGAGGAGCTCTAGAGACAACCTTGAATGCTGACAGCACAGCACGTGGCCCTGCTGACCAGGGTCAGAGCAAGCTGGATCAATGCTTCCAGCACCTCAGCAAACACCAAGGGGAGAAGGAAGAAAAGCAGGTTAAAAAAAAATACATCTGTATTTCTTTTTGTGGAGCAGGGGAGATACTTTCACACACGGAGCACAGGAAGCTCCTTTGTGGCGGAGTTTTCACTTCCATCCAGGCATCGGGGAGATTTGTCCCCTGCCACTGCGGCACAAAGTAGATGTGGAGGTGGCCCCAAGACAACTTGGAAGGAGGATAGGGAGTGGAGTCAGAAGCAGCAAGCAGTGCTGAGGGAGCTGCAGGAGCCTGAGGGCGAGGAGATGCTGGAAAGCCATCACAACGGAGTGAGGTGGTTGGAGGAGGGATGCCGGGGGTTGGCACCCGAAGGGAATGAGGCTGCACACAGCCTCCAAGTCTTTCAGGCCTTCTCAGAGCCCTGGTGCCACCAGAGAGCATTTGATGAACTGAAAAGAACCCCTCACCTTGCATTTTAAAAAGTGTCTATCTCCTGCAGCCCAAGAGAGGAGGAGGAGGAGGGAAAAGTGCAAACACCCTGTACAAACTGCAAGGGAAGGAAGGAGTAGGGAGCAGGCAGAACCCCAAGCTTGACTCACACCTATTGATGGAAATTAAATGAGTTTGCCTGCAATGCCTCCTTCCCATGCTCCTTTTTCCACCCCCAGCCCATCCTTTGGTCCTTCCCATTCAAAGAACCCCTAATTCTAGTGGACCTATTCCACTAAAACGGCCTGAAAAGACTCCAGGGCTCACCAGGAAGGCAGCTTTCTCTCCAGGAAAGGCATGCCTCCTTTTCTCATCTTCTTGAGTGAAGGGCTTGGTCCCACCTAAACCCCAGGGCCAGAAGCTGTGATAAACCCTGTGTTCAGCACCCAGCTCTGCTTTCTGACCAATATGTTCCTCCAAACAAAGAGGAAACATCCTCTGGTTGCCAAAGAAGGAAGAGCTTCTGGTTTGAAACTTTTACACATTTTCTGCTTCCACAAGAGAGGGAGATGCTCATTAAAGTTCATTTTTCAGTGAAAAGAAAAGTCCCTGAGATAACCTGGAGTTCTGAGGGGAAATAAGCCGAAGGACAAAGCTGTGTGGGACTGCTGGAGGGGACGAGAGCTCCTGCACACACTGCCATCACCAGCACTCTGATGCCCTGAGATGACATTATCACTTTTATCCTCATCTCTCCTTTCCAATTCCCAGAGACTGAAGTGAAGGAAGAAGTTTTTGAGGGTCAGGCCAGCACAAGTGCACTTTGACAGCGCTACCAATGCAATGCTTGCTGCCTGTACTCCTTGGGGCAGCTAAAAGCAGCAGGAGCTGCCTCAGGAGAGGCATGGGAACACAGTGGGACACACAAGAGCTGGTGTCCCACCCCTCCTGACATGGTGCTGCTCACCCCCTCCACCTGAGATGGAATGCAGTCCCTTTGGTTGGGGATTTACGAGACACAAACCCATTTGCTGCCTCACTTTCTCACTCCCTAAGTCACTCTTGGCTCTCAGCCTTACTGGCTGCTTAAGGACTATGTTCAGGAGCTCACAAATTCCTTTTTCTTTGTTTAAGTAATTTTTAAAACCTATTTTTTGGTTCCCTGCTGTCTTCATGGACACACCTCAGCTAAAAACGCAGCTCCAATGACACATCATTCATCCAGGGCCTGAGAAGGAGAAAAAAAAATTGTTCACTCGCTCCCCAGCACAGGAAAGCCAATATTCCCTCCTATTCCTGCTGTTCCATTAAACTAATTTTATGCATGAGGTGAGATCACATCTTTCCTAAAAATAATAATAAGAATAATAATAATGAATACATTTTTCTCCAGTGACAGCACCAGTGATGAGGTTTTGCTTTACCACAAAGTAGACACTTCCAGAGAGCACATCTACGAGCTGCCTGGTTAAAAATGCTCCAGGAGCAGCCAGAATTAGCAGCTGAAGGAATTTATGAAGCTTTCTGGGTTATTTCAGAGCAGAAAGGTTAAGGAATTGCACACAAACCTGATTCCAAAGCAGGGCCCTTCTAAGGGCAGATCGATACCTGTAGGATCCAGACACACAACTGGAATGAGGGAATGAACTAAGACCACTGAAGAGGAGATTCACAGGTACCAACTTTGGGAAGGATTATGCTTAACAAATCCCAAACAGGACTCTGGACACAGATGCCTGATAGCACCCCATGGGGAAAAAAAAAGCAATATCCAAAGGGAGTATGGGAATCTCCAAACCCTACCTCACCTGCAGAGAACGCAAGGATGACTCCACACCCCTTTTGTAATGAAGGAGGGGAGATGGAAAGATAAACAGAAAAATCAAGTCCTTGCAGAGATGCCAAGAAATGCAGAAGTACCTTTGGGGGGAGAGAGCACATTCCAAGGAGACATCTCAGGAGAGAGCCTGACTGTGCCACACAAGGAGAAGGACAGGGAGAAAAAAGCTTTTAGCACCTGTTTGCTTGCACTTATAAATAAGCAAAGAGGCCACTGCAGTCAGAGAGGACAGCAGACACCAGTCTCTCCTTGAATCCTGGTTGCTGTCCCCTCTGTGAACTCCACACTTGGCGACGGCTGGAGCTGCAAGAGGAGGGAATCGCATCGCGCTTCTTCCCGAAGGCGGGCACGGGGGAAGCGCGGCTCCAATCACACAGGCAGACACGCTTCCCAGAAAGGAAAGCTGAGAAACATAGCACCTATAATTAGAGGCTAAGAGTGGCAAATACAACGGCAGAATTAAAAGCAGGGAGAAGTCCAGAGCAGAAAAGCAGAGCTCGAGCATAGGCAAATCCGTGTACTCTGCATCTGACCAGCCCTTGAGCCTGATCTGTGCTGCCATGGCACTCAGCATTCCCAGCCACAGGAACTCGCACATCCATGAGGATGAGGAGGGCTTAGCTAACAGAGTAACCCTGAGCACGCAGCCAGTGGGATATAAGAAAAGCCCCTTTTCCACAAGCAGGGATGGAGATGCTTCCCCCCATCGTTAGCTCCCAGGGTTGAATATGTTTAGCATGGATGAGTGCAGCGATTGCAGAGAGCTGTGACAAGCAAGGTTATGGACACTGAGGTCCCTGATTAAAGATCTGGATCTGCTATGCTAAGGAGGGCATCTCCCTATTTGCAACCCACACACAAGGTCACAGAGCACGGGTCCCTCCAGCCAGAGGCCAGAATAAATCAGCTGTTTAACACAAAAAGGGTGCCCAGACCTCCTTTTCTCCCTGCCACATGGTGCCCTGAGCACCCAAGGCTTTGTTTTCGGTGGCTCTGACCCAAAAGCATCTGATATCTCCACACCTCCCCACCAGAGAAGCCCAAGTGAATCTGCATAGTCCATGTCAGGTCTCCCATCCTCGTCAGGGCCTTGTGCCACTTGGTTTTGCATCATCCTGCAGAAAAGGCCACTGAAGAGAGCAAAGTCCTGAAGGAGAACAAGCAACAAAGACCTGGGAAGGGAGAAATGCAGCAAAGCAATTTGCAAGCCCAGTTCTCTGGTCACGAGATGGACACAAGACCATTGCAGCACACACAGCAACCTCTTGGCTTTCCAGAATTCTGTTTTTTCCTGTAGGAGAAAGTTGAGGCTGTTGGCACCCAGCATCACAGGGCTGTGCTTTAGACAGGAGATACTCAGAACACCAGCTCCTCACTCCCACTCAAGGGTGAGACAGAGCTGGAAGACTTTGTTCCCTCTGATGCGAAGTTACACCCATAACCTCTACTCATCCGCAGACTCCAGCAAAGCTGTGCCAAAGGCTCGACACCGCAAAGGGCAATAAACACAGGCAGTGCTGGACGAGCTGAGCTCCTGTCAATGCCTGGTTTCACAGCAGAGGAGAAAAAGCGGCTGTGACAGCCCAGCCAGCACGGCACTGAGGCTGTGGAGCAAAGCCAAGGCGCCGTGACCTCCACGTCCTGTTCGGGAGAGCGGCAGGACAGGGGAGCAGCCGCCCGCAGTCCTGGCTGGATCAGCCTCCTGGCTCATTCCACCAGCACACGGACAGAAGCCACACCATCAGCTATTCCCCAGTTATTTTTAGCACCTGATGACTCTCCTGGAAGCAGGCCAGGGCGGCGGGTCACCAGGATGACTGCAGGAGGGACACGCACAGCCCCTCTGCCAGGACTGTGCCAGCAGCAGTACACGCCAGCCCAGGTCTGAAGGAGGTGCTGATGAATGTGTCAGCAAACTGAGGGCAAACTCCAGCTGCCTTCCCTCCATCCTCATCCTCTCTTTCCCCTCTCGCCCCTGGAGCACCTGGGTGTCCGTGCTGCCAGCTCTGTCCCCACACAGCCCCGAGGGGATGCCGGGCTGGCAGTGCTGGCACAGAGAGACCGCTTCATCCAAGACCACGCACAAGAGTCTGCAATTATTACTGAAAATGGAGACAGGGCATTGCCCCCGGAATGGGTTAAAGACAACAGCAGAAAGCCCCCCAGGTCGGGTCCCAGGGTGAACTGGCAGCTGGTTTGCAGCACCTGCAAGGCAAATTGAACCTGCCAGCCAGGATCACCACTTCCCACAGCCCTGGCCAACACCTAAGTTGTCTTGGCATCCCCTAGACTGCTGCTGGCCATCAGGAGAAGGAGCCCAATGCTTCAGTAGGGATTAGGCTGAAAATTTATGACATTTTCCTTTATGCTACCAGATAGACGCACCATAGAGGCATGAAAGAATGCAGCTCCAGCAAGGAATTCAGCTGGGTTTTCCACCTCATCTAATATATTTCCCCCAAAACAGTGTCTAGGACAGCATCCCAGAAGCAATGCAGCGGGACAAGGGCAGTGGGAAAAGGAGAAGAGCAGCTGGAGTTGAGCACAGTGTTGCCTTTGGGTTTAAGTTACCAAGGAATTATGGATTTACTCTCACCTGCACCCATGGAAACGCTCCCATGTCTGGCACAGCAGAGCTGGGCTGGTAAAATGTTAATGTTGAGGCACCCCAACTGAGCAGAGCCAAGGTAACGCTAAATAAATAAAAGAGAAGGCATGAGAATTTCAATATTCCTTTTGCTGCTTTAGAACACACACCAACAAAGGCAGGAATTGAGGGAAAAAATGGGATACATGGCACTTTGAAGTCATTCTACAGATGCACGAGGCAAAGGGCTTGATCTGGGGGGAGAACAAGACACAGCCCAACTGCCTCGTACTTGGCTTATAAGGTTTGACCTGGCTGGGATCAGAATAAATATAATTGTGACAATCATAAAGCTGCCTTGGGGCCATATCCTGTGGGTCCATGGGGGTGGCGAGGAGTTGGAAGGAGCAGGCAGATGTTTTGCATGTTAAATTCTTACCAATTTAAGGTGTTTCCCCATCAAAGAGAGGTTTGAACAGTCCCACCCAGTGCTGTGCCCACAATACCACTCACCCCACCGCTGGCATTTGTCCCACACAGCCTGAATCCCTCCCTGATGCTGCCAGGGAAGCTGTGATCCAACCAGAGCATTCTGCAGGGCTGGCTCCTCTCAGCTGGGAACCCCCACAGTCCTTCCTCAGTGACCCATCCACGAGGTTGGAGCACCTGGTTGCTCCCCTGCATGGGGGGACCCAGCACAGCCACACTCTGCTGAGAAATTCCTCATGGTAATCCTTCCATAAATGATTTATTCAAATTTACCTGCAGCCCAATTATACATCAAAGCATTAAGGGAATAAAAAAACCCTGATGTGTGCAAACTGTTGCTTTACAAAATTAGTTTGGTTGGTTGCATTGTTTAGGATTATTATTTTAATGCATTCTGATCCTATACCTGCTCTATTTTGCTTCACAAAAAAAAAAAAAAAAAAAAAAAAAATG
>VZRZ01006721.1:0-93203 GCA_013398175.1 Climacteris rufus | reverse complement strand
AAAAAAAAAAAAAAGAACTGATAAGAATGAATCTAAAACCTGCAATAATGACAGACTTTCGCAAAAAATGGGCATTAAGGGGGTTAGAAATGCAAGTTTTTGAGCTGCAAGGCAGTAGGTGAGGAAATGAGGGGAAGCATCGCTGCCAAGGGGTTTTATTCTCCACATCCCTCCCTCCCCAGCTTGTGACAAAACTGATCCCGATAACTAAATATATAATTGCAATTAAGTGAAAGTTCAAACAGATGCACTTGTCAGTGCTTTGGCAGAGCTGTGTGGTGCAGAATGGCAGCGTTAGCACCGAGCTCTGCTCCCTCATCAGGAGGAATTGTCTGGATATCGGACGGAGCACGCGTGCAGCTCAGGCTGGGTAAGCAGCGACACTCGGAGAATGTGAATGAAGACAGGAGTTTTTAAAGGCCTTAGAGGAATTAGGCACCCAAAACACACAGGCTGGCATTTAATTCCCCTGAAAACCCAGTATTTCAACTACCCTGCTGAAAAGATTTCCTTTGATAATCCAGAAAGCTGACATAATACCCGACAAAGACATTTAATTTTTCATTTTTCTCAGGCACACATGGGATTCAACATTATGATTCCGTTGCAGGAAGAATTTGGTCTTATGCTTCTCCTCACAAGGCCTCCAGCCTTTTGGAAACCCTTTGAGGTACACTTCCTAGTTATTATGGTAGTAAATGAAGAAAAGCTCCAGCTTAGTGGAATGGGTACTACCTGCAAGCAGAGAAATCCCTTTTCTTCCTCACACCCGCTCACATCCAACTGCTGCCCATATTTCCAGTAAAAAGTCAATTTAAACATTGAACTATTGCTGCACCTAAACCAAACAGAAACACCCAATTCTCATGAGCCAGGAGCATCACTGATGCCCTCCTGGAAATATTCCTGCAGACAAGGAGAGCTCAGTGACCTCCCTGCCCCATCCCCCTCACAACAGTTTGAGGGAAACCCTCTCAAAGGCGCTGAAAAAGCCAAGGAGTTTATTCCAAAGCATCTCTCATTTCCCAGCCCTAGAAAGAGCTGTGCAAATGGGATATCTCCCAGAGCTCAGACTGCAAACTACTGCTGTCAGCATCCTGAGGCTGCTCAGCATCCGTGGCTCCTGATGCTCTGCATTTCCCCAAAGCCCTTCTCCGTCAGTGGGACAAGTTCTTTTCAGGACCATATTGTGCAAGGGCTGGAAAGAGGCTTCGGTTATCATTTTGTGCCTATTTAACCCAAGCAGGAAATATCAGAGTCCCTTCCAGAGAGTCTCTCACCTGTGTGGGGTTTGGTAGAGACACCTTGGTTGGAAGACACCAACCATCCCCTGTCTGGACCCCTCCACGCAAGAAGAACAAATGGACCAAGAGGGATTGGGCACAGAGATTAAAAAAACAATTAAAAAGCACCAAGAAAGCTGCAGGTCCCTGACCACGGGGGGAAGTTATTACTGTTAGAAGAAAGCCACCTGCATCAGAAGGGAGCGAAGCCAGCAACCGAGATCCGTATCAGGCGACAGGAAGGAGGGTGGGACATGACGAGAATTGGCATAAATAAGAGGCTGAGGCAGAAATCAAAGGAAAACAAGGAAAAAGTGTGTTGGGCTGCATGACATCCCTGGGTCATTGAATCCAGCCCTCCTGCAAGCTCCTGCTAAAAGCAGGAAGGGTTTTATCCCCCTCTATTCCCACAGGAAGGCCGGCCCACAGTCCGATTGCTCTCTAATTGTCAGAAACGATCTTCCAATTTCCAGGCTGAATTTATTCTGGGCCAGTTTATGCACATTTGTTCTCATGCCAACACTGTCCTCGGGCATAAATAGCTCCCCTTCGCTGCTGCTCTGCCCTCCCCATCTTCCGCCAGAGTATTTATAGGCAGCTATCTTCCTCAGCTTTCATTTTGCTAATTTAATTAAGCCAGGCTTTCCTCGCCTCCCCTCCGAAGGCACGAGTTTCATTTCTTTCATGGCCTCAGCAGCCCTTCCCCAGCCCTGGCTCTGCAGGCCGGCTCCGGCGTCCCTCGGAGGGAAACACCATCGCCAGCAGTGATCTCTCCTGGAAAACAGATGCCTGGGAGCAGAGTGCCTAATTGCAAACCAGCAGAGACAGGCTCCTCTTTTATCCTGTCAGCCCTTCTGGATCAGTTAAGGATCATAAATAGTGCCGTGGAGCACGAGCAGGTCCCGCAGTGCCCGGCAATGTGTTCAGTTTACATCGCGGCTCAGTTGTCTCACCGCGATCCCGGGCTCGTCCTTCTTTTTCCAATTATGCTACAGCACTTTGGGAAACCATACGATGTCCCCTGGATTAAATATTATCCTATTTGGTGCCAGACAGCAGCTCATATTGCAAAAGGAGAAAGCTGTGGCCAGCGGAGGGGAGGATAATAGGAGGTTTCGCTCCTGCTTTTTTCAGGAAAAGAGAACTCCACACAGACTGCATGGGATGTAAATATTGCTGTTCCACTGAGCTTTTGGGGGAAAAGTCTGAACCATGGACTTCCTAACAACTAAAGGTTGTGGAAAAAGTGGCAAAATGTGGCAACTTGGGGTGATCCTTGCAGGATCAGGAGTTGGACTTCGCTGATCCTTGTGGGTACCCTCCAACTCGGGATATTCTAGGATTCTATTTAGTTTCAATATATGCTGAACAATGCCAATAATGTTAGATCTTGTGTGCCACTGGTATTTCTCATTTTCTAACCAGAAGGTGGTATTTCCCTCAAGATGAGTGTAAAGGGGACAGATTAATAAATGCAGGCAAGTGCCTGAAGACTCAATAATCTTAGAGGTCCTTTCCAACCTTAACGATTCCATGACCCTGTGACTCACCCAGGCTCAAATCCAGCCGTGAGGGAATTGCCATCCTCCTTCCAGGAGGTGGTTTGTGTCTGGATGTGACATCTTAAGAAAAGCAGAGGTGCAGAAACTCAGAATGCTGTCAGAAACACAGAATCAGCTGCCTTTGCAGCTGCTATTAGGCTGACAGTTAAAACAGGACTGTGCTGAAGAGCAGCTCTGTTTTTCAGCCCATCTGACAACCTTTGTTAGCCTGGCAAAAACTGTTTCCTGCCCTGTGGAAGCACCTTCTGTCCCACTTCTCACTGATGACCCAGACCAGCTCTCCAGCTCAACCATCCCACGCACAATCACCAACTTCCCACGCTCCACCTCAATCTCCTCGTGACTCCAACCAACGAAAGCTGTCTCTGGCACCACCAAAAGCAGAGGTGAAGGGCTACAATGCTGTTTCCATGGCCATTAAGCCTGGGAAGGTGCCAGAGGTCTCCGAGGGGGTGCAGAGGAACGCGGGATTGCCCCCTGTGCCATCACATCCCTGCTGAGCAAGGCACTGTTTCCACACTGCAACCCCCAACTGCTCCTTGCAGGCCTGGGGCCCATTTCCTGGGATGATTTTTGATCACCCAGCAAGCAAGACAGGCTCCCTCCAGCCAGAACTGAGGAGGAAAGGTGCAGCTGGAGACCAATTTGCTGTAGCACGACTGCCAGAAATAGCGGAGAAAAATGGAAATATCCTCCAAGAATCCCCAGCCTTTCAATAAATAAGGAAAGCTGCTGTCGAGATGTAAAATAGGCAGGTGTTATTTGTAGGAAAGCAAATTGTAGTGGGGTGCAATAGAGCCAGAGGAACAGTTACCCACAGCCTCTCACTCTCATTTCTTTGTGGAAATCTGGCTGGAAAACGCGAAAGCCGCGACCGTTTCCAGCAGCGTTAGAAGCACAACCAACGCATCAACCATTTGTCAGAATGACAAAACTAGCAAGGAAAGAGAAGGGGAAATATGTCCTTTTCAAGCACCTCCACAGGGGATTTGCAGAAATCGGGTGATAAAAATTAAGCAAATGGCCAGAATCCTCCAGCACAACTCACTTCATTTGTGATTTTGCACTTCTGGGTGGCTGGGGCTTTTCTGAGCCAACAATCTCTGCTCCCAGACAGAAGTGCCCACTACGAGGGACTCGAGGTCTTGTAATGAGTTCTCTCAGGTAGAAACAGGCAGATTTAGCACCCACACCTCCCAGCTAAGGGAGGTTTTTTAAGATTATTAATACCAAGAGAGCAACTGCAAGGCACCTGGCGCTGTTAAAATATTAACTTTTAATTGCAGTGTGGCAGTTCCCTACAACCTGTGCCCTTCTCTTACATGGGGCTCACAGGGGACAGGGTTGCCAAGCTTCCCCTGGTTGTCACCATGGAAGGAGATGGATGGCCAGGCCCAGGGCAGCATGATTGATTTCCCTTGTTAGCCAGAGCAGGAAAGTGGGACGGAAGGGTGGCAGCATCCCTGGATGTGGGGGTTTGTCTTGCTCCAGCTCAATGTGAGTGATATGTGACAGCAGGTAGGAAGAGGTGTCACATTTATGGTGAGGGTTATGTGTTGCACCACAGCTGGGGAGTCAAGTGGGGTGAGCCCTTCCTTATAGAACAAATTACGTTGTTCCTCCTCCAGTGAGCTTTCCCCTTCCCACATATGAAGCACAGGTGGAATTAAGGCTCAAACAGCTGATGATGAACAGATAACCCCAACCAACCTGAGATAATGCTTATACAGCTTGGCCCAAAACAAAAAGTTATCAGAAAAGTTTATTCCTAACTCACACACAGTTTAGCTCTTGAGATCGATCCTTATTTTCCATTTCCATATTGTTATCACTCCCAGCTCGATGCCCATAATGTGGAAATGAAATCTTACCACGAGGCTGCAAAGGGGATGAGTAAGAAATCACTAACAGCTTCTCCACTTCCCATGGAAAATTCTCCTGCAATCTCAGTTTTAAAGGCAGCTTAAAAATGGTCTGGGGCTTGGTGGTTTCAGGGGAGGTTTTTTTGGACCTGGAACAAAGGCACCAACCATGACACTGTGACACCCACAGCATGATGAATGTGTGAAGCAATCACTGGACGTGGCTGCCACTGGCCATAACAGAAATGAAATATGGGAAATGGTAAATCAGGGTGGGAAGGAGGAGGAGAGAGCTCTGGAGGGGCACCAGAGGCTCTGCAGTGGGGGAGCCCCTCACTCAGTGGGCATTAATGGGTGTGGAGAGGGAAGGACTGGCTGGATGTTTTACTGCTCCCTCCACACTGGCTGCCTCCCTCACTCCAAAGGAAAATAAACAAGATCTTATCTAAACACACCACTCCAACACTGAGCTCCTGCCGAGCCCTCTGCTGCCATCCTAGGATCTGGGGTTTTTTCCTTAGGAAAAACTCCACACCAGCCATTTTTTGTCCTGGCTTAGCCCCTTGCTCCAAGGTGGGAAGAGGGCATGTGCCTGTGTGCATAACTGGGCACGTAAATAGGTCAGCAGCAGCTCGTGGGGCTGCTGCAGACACAGATGCATTTTTCTTGCATCCTTAGGCAAGCTGGAAAATGTCACTTCCTCACTCAGCGATCACTAAACATTCTGCTGCCCTCAGTGCCCACCTGCTCTGCATCCACAGCTCTGGGAACAGACTGCAAGACTGAGAACAGGTTTCTCCTTTGTTCCCTTTTTTTTTTTTTTAAGGCACACAGAGTGATTTAGACCCCAAAACTGGGGCAAACACCCTGACCCACTGCTCATCCCTGTTCTCACCTGGGCCTCTGCAGCATCCTTCACCTCCCTCTTTATTTTAACTGTGCAAGGGAAATCCCTAAAGCAGCAAGTTTTTACTTGAAGCTGAAGCCCAAGCAAAGTCCACAGAGCAGAGACATCACTGCAGGGGGCTGAAAAGCTGTTGTATATCCCAAAGGCAAAGTCCTGACCAAGGAGGTGGAGGGAGCTGCCCGTGTGTATCTGCACGCAGAAGGAGCTGCAGATGCCAGAGGGGCTGCTTTCCCTTAGTCCAGGCTCCTCCATCCTTGGGGAGGAATGTCTGGAACAGGAGTTCAGTTCACAGACAGGTGTTTGCTGCTGAATCCCATGCTAGTTGAAACAAGAGGATTTGGGGAGCGGGCTCAAAGCTCTGTTTGAAACAAGCACAGACACAGCAGATCCTTCCTGGCTGGCACACGCAGGCGAGGGAGGAAAGATGAAAGGGATGAGTCCAAGGGAAGGAAAGGAGCAGGGACACTGCACAAAGCCAAAGCTCTCCAGGAAGGTAGAAGGCAGCTGAAGATGCTTCAAAAGGGACTGTGCTCTCTATCTCCTAGCAACAGATGCCAGCAGAAACAACAAGGGAGATGGTCAGAAGATAAGTCTTGGCTGAGGAAATGGGGGTTTTGCCAAGTCTCACCCCCACGGACCCTCATCCCTCCCCCCTCCTTGGGCTTCTTATGGACACCAGCACCACTGCCCTTGCCCCAGCCAGGCAGCTTTTTGCCCCCAGTGGGCCAGGTAAGAGGTTTGGATGTTTTCAGCCCCACTCAGAGCATCTCTTGTTCTCTCCCCTCAGCTTAACTTGGGGCTACAGGGCCACAACAGCTGTGCAAGGGCGACCAAACACCTTGGCAGCTAGAAAGGGGACCCTGATATTACACCTAGGATGAGGCTTAGCTGGGAGTGAGCTCTCTGGGGCCTTCTGCTGCTCAGTATTTCAGGCTCCATCTGCTTCCCTGCAAGTGTATCCATCTGCAAACAGGGCAATATTTACAGACCCCAAAGCATCTGGCACCAATACGCTTTAACCCATTAGGAAATGGCTGGAGGACACCACACTCAGGGCTTTTAAAGACATTTGGAGGGGAAAAAAACCCTGTGTCTACAGAAAAATCCACCCTGCCCATCCCTGTATCCATTACAGAAGAGGCATTAAAAGGTTTTAGTAGTGATTTCTTGTCAATAACCTGGATCTTCAAGTCCCAGTGTTCTTATTCAAACTCTCCTGGGAGCAAGACGTCCCAGCAGAAAGGGACACACCACAGACACATCACAGCAAAGGCAGAGGAAAGATAATAGAAAGGAGATATTGGGCAGAGAAAAAAAAGATCAGAGACAGCAATCTGTAGGAACAGAGACAGATCACGAGTTTAAAGGAAGGTGATTCTTCACTCTACGCCTATACAAATGATTTTCTTCCCTCTGCAGCTCCCTCCTCCCCTCTCCCCTGATGATTTGAAGGCTTTGGGAGCTGCAGTAAGTGTGACTGTTTTTCCGTGCAACTCAGCCAAAGATTTAAGTAGGCAGGAGGAAAGCACTCTCCTTTTCCATCAGCATTCAATAGAGAGAGAGAGGGGAAAAAAAGAAACAAATAAAAAAAAAAAATAAAGGAGAAAAATCAGGAAAGAGTCCAAGCTGCGAATCGTTAAAAGAAAACACAACTAGGAACACAAAAAACAGAGAGATGGAGTGGAAAAATACATTTTGGCAATGCTTCCTCCCTCCAACACTTCTCAGGTATGTAAGGTCTTAACTCAGAGATTAATCTGCAAAGCTGCTGAGCCAGAGCTGGGCAGACTGGCCTGGGAGGAGCCTTCTCCACACCAGGCAAGATCTCCTGATAATTCCCAGTAGAGCTATGGGAGGACATTGGCCTTGGTTTTGCTCAGCCCTTGGGTGATAAAGAGGGGCTGCTGCTGGTTATGATAAGGGTGCTCTATGAATGCTGATTATCAGTCTGGCCCCAGCTTGCTAATCCAGATCTCTAAGTCCAAAACCCTTTTCCTGACCCCACAAAACCCTCATACAGGGCTGGGGCTGTGTGAGGCAGGCATTTGTGTTATGGGGGTTTTGTGACACATCCCACTTGCTGGCCTGGTTTCCTGAGGAAACAGGGAACACACAGACACAACATCCATCTATCCTTCCCTTCATTAATCAGTTCTGAACCTGTCAGTCCATTTTAACTCCATCAAAAAAAAAAAAAACAAAACAGAAGAGATGCCCTGTGATACCCACTGGGTACCACAAGTGTCATCCTTCCTGGTGAAAGCAGAAAGGGGAGAGGTTTTTCTGATTCACAGGAATTTCTCCTAGGATAAATCATGCAGGAAACTCCACACAGAGCCCAACCACAAGTGAAAAGCAGGTATTTTAGTCTTGCAGATCATGGGATGGCTCATTTTCACTACATCAGGAAAATTCAACAGGGTGGAACAGAAGCAGCTGCTACTGATGCAATCACAACTCACCCTCAGACGCATGACGTTGCAGAAATGTCCTTCCCATGCTCCAACAGCATTCCCAGCTCACAGAAACAGCAATATTGCAGGATAAGGGCTTGGCTGATTATTTCTTCTTCTTTCCAGGACCTTCATCTTTCTTTGCCACCAAACACTGCCTGGAGCCCATCCAAAACTTTCCAGGAGCACAGCGTCTTGAGTGTGCATGCCTTGCAGCTTTTCCATTCTTCTCAATGTTATAAAACTGTCTTGTAAAAGCAAAATTAAAGGCTTGAGTGCTGGCCACAAAGCCCTTCCCATGGCCATGTTTTCTGTTGTGTGCAACTCCAAGACAGAAGGAGGGGGGCAGGAGAGGGGGGAGAGAGCTTTATGCATTAAACTTCTTTATAAATCTATTGAAGGTATTTCATCACTTCCCAACATTCCTCTATAAACCCACTCAGCTACGTTTACAAATTATAAAATTAGCTTTATGTGCAGGGTCCAGGCTAATGGCACAGCTAAATCTAGGGAGCAGGAAGATTAGATGCTTCTGCCTTGCCTGTGGTGGGATTTATTTTGCAGCATCCCTTCCTGGAGTTGAAGAATTTCCCTCCCAAGCCAAAGCTTTCAAAGAAAGGTCAAAAGAGATTTGACCACTAAGTGGAAAGCTTTGGAGAAGCCACATCTGAGGGGAGAAAATAGAGCTGGATGGCTCCAGGCAACATTTGTGCTCCATGAAGATGAAGCATCTCTGGAAAATTAGGAAATGAAAAAACTTCAATCCCATGCAAGATAATTTAAGCATATGGGATGGAGGGAGAGGGGTGCAATATTGAGAATATTCAAGAAAAAAGGACAGTTTTCCTTAACCTTAATGTTTCAAACAGATGCAAGCCTGGCTGCTGGGTTATGTGTACTTGGTACCCTGCCACACTGTTCAGGGAAACCTTGGGCAGCACCAACCTACTTCCCTCCAAGTGGTCTCCCATTCCTTGGCTACAGCCCAATGCACTACCCAGCACAGCTCTCTGAAGAGTGCTAAAAAACCCATTACAGAGACAGGACCGGCTTCAATGTGAACTCAGCCCAGCACAACTGCCAGGAAGGGAGGGGTGAGACACTTCAGCCCCTCCTGCCCAGCTCACATTCCCTCTCCAGCTCCTCTCCAGACTCCCCAGGGTACAGAAAAAAAGCCTGTTGTTGCTTACCAGGTCCACAGGGATGCTGCCAGCTTCCCGTGTGCAGTCCAGGCCTGCAAGGAGGGATCTCATGGCATCCCCTGATGCTTTTGGCCATTTGCTCATCCTCACAGTGCCAGGGATCAACACTGCAGGGCAGAAGGGAAAAACACTTCACCAGGTCCCTCATGCTGGAGGAAGAAACAAAAGCTAATCAGCCTCAAGCACAGGGGGCACGAAGGGAACAAGCTGCTTCAAGCTTTAGTTCTCTGCTCCCTTTAATAATAATGATTTCCCTCTGTAGCATATTAATCACCACAAGTCAGCCTTAGGAAGAGTTATCCATGGAGTTAGCAGGGACTGCAAGGACACTGTGTTAGAGCAGGATTATTTACTTTTATAACCTTTACAGAAACAAGAGATAAGTGCATTAGAACAACTTGCTCACACACAACAGCAGCGAGCACCTGATTCATTCCTGCAGCCTCCCATTTGTGCTGCTGCCCTGGGTGCCTCAGCCTCACCTGAACCACGCTGGGATGGCTGTGGAAGTGGGTTTGCCTTCCAGGGGAACAGGTTTCCCATCCCACAGGGCAGTGGCACCCAAGTGCTGAGGACCAGAGGCCACCCAGGGCAGCTCATGACATTGGCACGCGGCAAAGTGGCAGCACCCTCAGGGATTCCCATTGCTCCTGCTGGGTTTTCCTTTCCAGCAGGCAGCAGCCACCAGCAGGAAGGCAATTAAGGAACTCTCAGACACAAGCTTTGCAATGGTTCACATCATGGGCAGCCTGCAATAAACTGGGAGCCCTCCCCTAACAACCTGACCTGCAGCTCAAAGGGATGCTCATCCCTTGAGCCAACAAGTGAACAACATCTCTGCACTGCCCTCTTGCTCTTCTCCCTGCCCTCTGAGGAAGAGCTGAAGTTAGTTCTCCAGGTAGTATTTCTTTCCCTGGCCCCTGACATTGTGGCCATGCCCAGAGGCCAGGCACCCCAGGGCAGCTATCGAATTTTCGGGAGGCATTGCCATTTTCCAACAAATTCATCTCCCTAGTCTGCCAGCCTGGAATTGCTTTTAAAAAAAAAATCAAATGGCACATGGAGAAGACAAAAGAGTTACCTCCAGTCTCTGCTGCAATGAGCCAAACCTCAAAGTGAAAGTGTTCTACATCTCTCATTTCCATTTGCCCCTGAACTTGTGTCTTGCACCCTCTGGAGCCTTCTCCCATTTCCACAGAGCTCTGTGGGCAACATCCTGATCTACAGACACAGAAAGGAGCCTTTGTTTACAAGATAAGAGCCACAAAATGCAAATAAAAAGCCCCAAATAGCTCAAGATCAAACAGGGTCCATATCTACCCTTTCAAAGGCATCCAGGCTGCAAAACACCACAAGCAATGGCTTTGTTTGGAACATTAAATACGATACTAAAAACATCTCCCGTGCGAAAACAACATGCATATGAGTTTGTTTATGCTAAAACTTTAATCTCGTCAATAACAGCTCTTCAGAGCTTATTTGAGACTGAAAAACTAATACCAAGTAATGATTCAAGGTGTATTGAGTTTGCACGGCCAGGTTTTGGCAGCAGGGGGCTACAGGGGTGGCTTCTGTGAAGCTTCTCCTGGGTCCAAGAGAGCCCGTGGTGCAGCCCATGGTGAGGCTGAGTGTCCCTGCAGCCCATGGTGGAGCAGAGATCCCCCTGCAGTCCGTGCAGGACCCTGCTCCAGAGCACAGGGATGCCTGAAGGAGGCTGTGATCCCAGGGGAAGGCTGTGCTGGAGCAGGATGCTGCAGCCCCAGGGAGAGAGGAGCCCACTGCAGTGCAGAACTGCAGCCTGTGGGAAGGACTCACTTTGGAATATTTCACAGAGGACAGTCTCGTGCGTGAAGGATCCCACCTGGAGCAGGGGAAGTATGAGGAAGAAGAAGCAGTGGAGAGCATGTGTGATGAACTGACCACAAGCCCACTCCTCATCCCTTGGCACTGATGGGCAGGAGCAGGGAGGACATTCAGGAGTGAAACCAAGCCTGGGTAGAAGGGAGAGGTGAGAAGAAGGTATTGGTAAGATTTGGTTTGATTTCTCATTATCCTACTCCGATTTGATTGGCAATAAAATAAATTAATTTCCTCAAGTTGAGACCATTTTACCCATGATATGATTCTTCCCTGTCCTGATCTTGACCCACGAACCTTTCATTAAATTTTCTCTCCTGTCCAGCCAAGGAGGGGAGTGATGGAGCTGCTGTGGTGGGCACATGGCATCCAGCCAGGGTCATCCCACCACACAAGGCCTGAAGAGGCTGGGAATGATTCCCTAAAGCAACAGGGAACCATGGCAAAGAGTGCAGTCCTGATTTAATTAAAGTCTTAAACGTACTCCAAGCCACACAATCCATCCACCCATCAATATGATTAAAAGACTGCAAGTTCCCTTAAACTCACCCAGCCACCTCATGAATCTCCTGGTGGGGAAAGTGAGGAAAAATGCAGTCCTGTATCATTTCATCCTTCCACCTCCATGCAAGCCCGAGATGTTTTGCTGCTCCCAGGATGTGCTAACAGGAGCTGTTCCTGTGCAGTGAGCAGGGAGGAGGCTCCAAAGCAGGAGCACAGCAAAATCCAGGTTGATGGGATCCCATCCTACAGCTCAGGCCACGTGTCACTGCCCCTCCAGATGCTCTTCCTCCAGCAGCATCCAATTTTTTGGTGTCCCTTGCCATGCCCAAAAGGATCCAAGACACCTCCAGGCTCTGCCAGGCTGCAGGAGTTCTTTTAGGCAGAGGAGGACAGCCTGGGGACTGCTCAGATGTCACTTCCCTTCCCATTTCTCCTGGATTGCACTGGTGGTTTATTCTCCACTTTCAGAGCAGAGAAAATCCAAGTCACGCTTCACGGGCACACTCCACATCCATGAGGATGGACACGGATCTGAGGAACTGAGCAGGCACCTGAGAACAGAGGGATGGAGGTCTGGGACAGGAGGGCTCTCCCAGCTGGACCTCACCCACGGCTCTGCAGGTACATCCTGGGCTCAGGGGAGACAGCCCGACCCACCTGGAAAAGGAGAAGACAAAGGGATTTAAATCCACGCTCACAATCAGGCATGCAAGGAACATTTTCCCCAACCAGACCAAATGAAAAAAGCAAATATTTGCTAGAGAGAAAGTGTCAAACCTTTGGCAGCTCTTCCTCTGCCTTGTTTTTTTGTTCATGGGGGTTTCAACCATTTCATAAGCATGTGATCCACGGATTTACTTCCTTTAGGTTAGGGAGGCAGGATCATCCTGAGCCAGCTCAAGACAAACTTGCTTATTTCTTCCTAAACAAAATTTAAAGCAAGGAGAAAAAAAAAATAAATATTCACTAGGGAAGCTCCAAACAGTATTTTTTTTTTAAGTTAGCATTAGTTCCATTTTGGTTCCAAACACCATTTCAAAACATAGAAGTCAAAGCATCTAATTACAAAAACGCACAAAAAAGTGGTTTGATTTTTTTTCAAATTGCTACTTTCTGTTGTCAGTTTTTTGTTGAGTTGAAACAAATAATTTCAGCTGACCTGAAATGCTATTTTTCAACAAACATATCCTTTACAGGAAAAAGAAAGAAGGAAAGACAGAAAGTCTACCTCTTTAGCCTGTATGTGTGCAACACCACTAGTTTTTCGTTGTTGACTTTCTGCTAGAGATAATCACTGCAAAAAAAATGGCTGAATAAATGATTCTTCTCACAGGAGTATCAAAAGGGCTGTCAGAAAGAACAAGAAAATTAGATGGTGCATAAAAAAAAAAGAAAAATATAAAGTGTGGATAGACAGGAACCACTAGAACCATTTATAGAAGCAGAGCACCGGCGTCAACACTTGGACGCTTGTGTCACCAAAGCCCTCTTTGCATTTAGGTTTCCCACCTCATGGCATCGTGTATGTGCTCCCTGGGATCCAAAAAATACAAATTAAGGAACCTAATTTTATGTGGGAGAGCTTGGGGTGATGTGAAGAACAAGCACTCTTTGCTCGGAGCCTGAGGTGTCTGAGCTCCCTTCTCGCCGAGAGCAGCGCTGGTCCCCTGGGTAACCCGGCTCCGAGGCCTGGGGGACGGCTGCTCCAGCTCCTCATTAAATAATTCTGACTCATGAACACATCAGAAAACTTGCATTGTGCCCTCTGACAGTTTACCTCCAGAGAGGCAAAGTTTGTGGAAGAAATGCTTTTGTGCAAATCATTCACGCAGTGCTGGCCGTGTTTGTCCCTCCCGCGCCGAGACAGCTCCGGGGATTTGTGTTATTGTCACTGCCTTCCCCTGCACCCTCATCTCTCCTGACCGAGTGAACTTCCAGCTTTATCTCATCTTCCTGCAGTGCTGGATCGAGACCGAGCTGCTTGTTCTGGCCAAGAGGATTGGCCTTAAATACAATTTTCATCCTTTTTTTTTTCCCCTCTTGTAGACAACCTAAACGTCCCTAATACCCCAGTCTGGGCTGGCTTTTGGTGTTCAGAGGGGTCTGACCAACAAGCAACAACAGGAATAAGGACACTGGAAGGTCAAACCTTACTGATATTATATATTTATACACACATATATATTTTTATATACACACCTCCCTTGCTTTTATTTATATAGCTCTGAGTATTTTTCTTTAATTTCCAATTTTTTTTTAAACCAGCCAAACTACAGACATCCCTCATGCAAAGCAAAGCACTGAAAAAATATGATAAAGGTGCTCATAATCTTAAAAGTTGCTCAGCCTTGCACACTTCTGGGCCCATGAGCACTTGCCTTCTTCCTGGGGTGAGAAACCAGTTTTTCAGGAACTTTTCCATGCAAAGGAGAAATGTCCCAAACACCTGATATTTCCCCGTTCCCCCTCAAACCCCAGCATATTTCAAGCAGATCTGTACATTTATATCCAGCTGCTTAACAAGGAAAAGCTCTTTCTGAGCCATCTCCACCATGTATTTTCCTCTGACATAAATATGAATTAAGGTTATGGCCCAGTATGATCTTCCCAGGAAAAAGTGGAGATTACATCAATGTGACCCATTAAAGCAATCTTAAATACCCACTGATGGTTCATTATTGCAAGTTACTTTCCTTCCTGATGTAGAATTTATTCAATATATTGGAGGAAAAAAAAGGTCTCCAGGAAGGCATTGCCTGTGCACCGCATTAATAAAAAGGGACAAGGCAAGGGATGGGCTTGACTAGTTGAAAGATGAGTTTCCATTTATACAACCCCACTGGATGGATCAAAATACTCCTCCTGAAGGGCATGGAGGCCAAAAGGAAAACTTCAACCAGGTTGTAGCCAGGCGAGGATCAGCCTCTTCTCCGAGGGAATAAGGGACAGGATGAGAGAAAATGGCCTTAAGTTGCACCATGGGAGGTTTAGAGTGGATATTAGGAAAAATTTCTCCACTGAAAGGGTGGTCAGGCATTGGAACAGGCTGCCCAGGGAAGTGCTGGAATCACCATCCCCAGAAGTGTTTAAAAAACCATGTAGATCTGGCACTTGGGGAAGGTTTAGTGGTGAGTTTGGCTGGCTTAATGGTTGGACTCAATGAACTCAGAAGCCTTTTCCAAACTAAAGGGTTCTGTGCTTCTAAGAAACAGCACACTGAGCTGCCAGTTGGGTTTAGGTGCAGAAAAGAGGGTGAGGGGCTCCCCAAATCATCACCACTCGCTCCTTCCCCATTCCCTGGCATGGAAAGTGGTGACAGGAGGCAACTGCGAGGAAATTACACTCAGGAAAAAAAGGTGACTTCACAAGCCCTTAAAAATCCCCTCCCTGCTGTCACATTCCTTCTCCCCACCATCACCCACCAGGAAACTGGGGACACCTGCCCAGGGGAAAGAGTGTAGGGAACAAACACCAAATTGAAGCCTACCTTTTTCTCCCCAAAAAAGTTTCTGGTTCCATCCGCTTCTTCATTTGCTCCAGCTTTCTGTCTTCTTCGTGCACTTAATTAATGACTCAATTCATTAATAGTTTTGCAGCAGAATTCTCTTCCCATCTATAAAGCGGCCATGCCAAATTTTAGTTTTAATTTTACACAATAGCTTTTGTTTTAAGCTTTCTGCAGAGCAAACAGCTTGAGAGCAAAGACTTCTCTGTCTCTTCACAAGACAATCATTCAGAATGTTATCAGCAAATCTTCATCTCCGAGGAGAATTTCTCCCAACACAGTCCACCCACCTATAGATGCACTCAGGACTACAATCAATACATGTTAATTAAGCCGTAGCCCACACCAATTAAAATTATAGGATCTGAAGGACAGACATTTGTTTTTGTCAGTAAATTAATTTAAGCATTCATTAACTTTAATTTTTAAATTATATATCACTTTAATGATAAATAATTCCTCTCATTACAGAGGAAACATATGGAAGGGAAAGATAAGATGGGAGAGGCTTGGACCCAAGGAGGAATATGTTCTCCGGCGCTTCCTTCTCCTTCAGCACTTCAGCAACCCCATTTATGTCAGCAAACTGGGCTCTTTTGAAAATTTGGCTGGCAAGTGCAGTGCTGAAATAAGAACAGAGATTCTTTGAGTATCTCACCTCCTTCTCTGCTGGGAACATGAAAGCTCGGCTGTGAAATCTCAGGGTTTTAGAATAGCTGAAACTTTGTACAGGCTACCAAAATAAACACTTTTCTACGGAAATCAAAATATTACCATGTTAACAAGTTTTTTTAATTTATTTAGAAAAGGGCAGGTTGTTTTACAGCTTAACCCTTTCTGCACACACTGGAGTGAGGTTTGTGCAGTGTCCTGCACTCTTGAGTTAAACCTTCCCTGGCTTAGTGTGGCAGCTAATTAAATATGGAGCAGGCCAGCAATATCTGGGGCCTTCTTTTCCCAGCAGATGCTGAGTGGCAAAAGATCTGGGCTGCTCCAAAGAAGGGGTTTAACCCTCAACATCCTCACCCCCAGGGACTGCCCTGGAGCTCACCTATCAGTGCCCATCACACAGACACCACGAATTTTAATTTTCCCTGCTCCACCGCAGTGCAAAACTGAGCAAACATCCCAAAGTCCTTTCCTGCTGTACAAAGCAGAAGTCAGGAGTGCCTGACATCCCAAAACGCTCCGGGATCACAAGCTCCTCACCCTGCCGAGCACATCCTGGCAGCCAGGGTGCTGTATAAATAGCAGTGCTGCACTCCCAGCCTCCCCCACACAGACCCTGCCTGGGACCTGTCAAATGACAGAAATCAAAATAGATTAACCGAATAAATTATTCACCCCAGAGTGCCTTTGCTCCTCAAGCGTTCAGCTGGACTGGGAAGGACTGATCAGCTTCACAGCCAAGGGTGGCAAACAAACAGCAAATCAAAATTATGCAGGGGATAGACTGACAAAAAAAGGAGCAGGGAAAGCACCGGGTCTCAGCCTCTTGGGAGCTTTAGACCTGCAGTGCAATTACAGACTCTTCTGACCATATTTCTTCCTTTGAAACAACTGCTTATTCCTCTTCCCAGCCCAATTTTGCTGTTATCATCACAAACCATTCCTGCTGCGTTTTTAGGACACCACATCTTCTACAAACTCCTGGGAGACACAGTCCCTCTCTGAGCCCCGTTGCACAAACACTGTTCACAGACACCTCTCTCCTGCCTTCAATCAAAGAGCCAAAACAGGGAAGAGTCCACGGCCCAGCCAGGACTTGCAGAGATCACCCAGGACTCAGACAGACAAGTCATGACTACTCATACCCACACTGAGCAGAGCATCCCAGCCCTCTCAGAGCCAAAATTCACTTTTTTCCAGCTCCTCTGCCTCTTGACATCTCCTGTCTGGCACTCTGTCACCCCCTCCTCCCCACAGTGCCAGAATTAACTGGATTCCCTTCTCAAGATCCACAACCTTCCCTCCCCCTGGGGAACCATCCCTAGCAGGGTGGCTTTGCTGGAGGCAAAGGGATTCCTCCTGCTGCCTCAGTTCCCACATGTCAGGAGAAAAGCAAGCAGGGGATAACCCAGCACTTGGAGCAGGGGGAAAGTTGGAGCTGCAGCCTGGAAAACTTCTTTAGGAGGAACACACAGGACCTGTGAAATGCAGAAGGTTCCATTAAAAAGGGAATGGGGCAGTGAAAGAGAAACTATGCAAAATATTACCTTATTAGTAATCTGTTTACTTAACTACTGCAGAGATTTAAAAAAAAAAAAAAAAGGCTTTCTCCCCATTTATCCATTAGCTCCTCTTCCATCCAGCTGGGCTGCTGAACTCCCATATTTATGACATCAGTGCATGTTGCTATAGAGATAATTAATTAATGCAACATAATCAAGTCAGCAATTTTACTACTTCACAGGTTAACATAGGACTGGAAATAGAGTGGGAAGAACAGATTCTGAAAAGCAGGAGCTTTAACAGTCCTTTAAGTACAGAGAGTTGGGTCTGAAAATCATTTCCACAGTATGTGAAATGTGCCACATTTGGCATAATCACTGTCATTAGAAGCCCAGAGAAGAATTAGAAAAACAGCAATAAAGAGGAATGAAGGTTCTGACAAAAAACATGCAGGTGGAAGAAAGAGTCCTCTGAGCACCCAGCAAAACTCTTCCCCTGCACCTGGCAAAAACGCACCAGGGCTCAAGAGGTGTCTGCCCAAAGAGGCTGCAAGCTGTGATGTCCCAGTGCCTAATCCCAAATCCACAGGGCTTTTTTTTCCAAGAGCCAGCACAAGAATCACCTTTCCTGGGGTGCCTGTTTTGTCTGGCAGAGCAGCTCCTCGTGGGACCTCCTGAGCGAGGTGGTGATGAGGAGGAGAGACGACCTCCTGGCATCCCAGCAGAGTCCATGCCATGCTCAGCCAGGAGCCAGTGGCCTTCTCAGCTGCTTCAGAGCCAGCTTTTCCTGCCTGCCACAGGTGGGCCACACCAGGAGGGAGGAGGTGAGACCAGGCACTTGCACCTCTCTCCTCTGTGGCTGCCTCCTGACAGCCAGGTTGACATTTCCAGCCGACAAGGACACCGGTGACTTGTCAACCTGTCCAAACAAGACAGCTCTTGGATGGGAGCTAAAAATCCACCCAGGAGCTTGCCTTCCTACCAAGAACTAGGCCAGAAAAAAGGATTGCTGGGGAGCATCCAAGTAGGTGCCACACTTGCTGTTTGTAATTCCACCCTTTTGTTAATTCAGAACATTAAAATCAATCCCTCTTTTTCAAGGGAGGCCTTATTTTTTTTGTCCTGTGCTAATTAGAATCTTTTTATATACTTTTCAGTTCAGGGTCTCTGCCTTCTGAGGTTAGAAAGACGAAAGCAGCACAGATTAAATTGGGTCACTTAACCCTCAGGACACTCCCATTCCTCAGCAAAAGTTGCTCCACACACAGTGGAGCAAAGGGGAAACAGCTTTAAGAGACAGACACATGCAGAATAAATGAGCCAAAGGCTGTGTTTTGGGGACAAGAGTGGCATCATTAAGCAACTTTTGCCTTCCACATCCATGAGGTTTTGTCAGGTTGTGGTATTCTCATTGCAAGTTTCACTGCCATGATGTAACTGAAGACACCTACACTTCTCATAGAACTGCCCAGTGAAGAAACAACCAACCAAACTATTACTTACAAATTTAAAAATATCATTTAACAGGAAAATCAGGACAGAGAACTGCTGCCCAATTTATAAGCCATCTCCACAATACACAAAATTAGAGGGACTTTTCACAAGGGCAGGGAATGATAGCACAAGGGGAGAATGGGCTTGAGCTGAAGGCGGGAAGCTTTAGGTTGGATATTGGGAAGGAATTGTTCCCTGTGAGGGTGGGGAGGCCCTGGCACAGGTTGCCCAGAGAAGCTGTGACTTCCCCATCCCTGGAAGTGTCCAAGGCCAGGCTGGACAGGGCTTGGAGCAGCCTGGGATAGTGGAAGGTGTCCCTGCCCATGGCAGGGGTGGGACTGCACGAGCTTCAAGGTCCTTTCCAACCCCAACCATTCCATGTTTCCATACACTATTTCAACAAAAGTATGAAAAGTACACAGTTTTTATGTTGCATTCACATACAACACAGCTCAAGAAAATTAGAACAAAAAACCACCCAAGCATTAAACACATTATTATGGTCTGTTTGGAGACTTCAGCATCAGCTCCTGATTCTCTC
Organism: Climacteris rufus; assembly: GCA_013398175.1. Classification (NCBI taxonomy): domain Eukaryota; kingdom Metazoa; phylum Chordata; class Aves; order Passeriformes; family Climacteridae; genus Climacteris; species Climacteris rufus. The sequence goes on along the minus strand of VZRZ01006721.1, from coordinate 73,862 downwards.
CAGGCTCAGCTCCTTTCAATAGGATAAATTGCACGGAGTCACTAAAATCCAGAGCTTATTGCATACCATCTGCAGGCAGAGAGAGCTCTCTATTCCCAAGCCAGAGCTGTTTTCCTGGCAGGCTGCTGCTCTGACCTGTTGCAAGACTTCTCCGTGCCTGTCTGCAGCAGAGCCCCAGAGGAGACAGGCCCACCTTAAGGGGTCAGTTTGGCTGCAGAAGGAGAGTGGCAGGAACCTGCAGGACCATTTTCCTGAGACGGTTTAGACAGCAGTATCCAAGCCACTAGAATATTTGCTTGATCTGCACAAAACCCAGAGGAAAAACCCACTCTTGCAGCCACCAGCTGCTGCTGCTGCATAGGTTTATAACTGGAATAAAGAGAGAACACATCCTCCCTAAAGCCAGACGACAACCCAGCCCAGATAGAGGAAAGAAATCATCTCTGGTGAGAGCAACAATGAGCAATTTGGCTTGATTATATCCTTGCAGATCTTCCTATTTATAATGGTTTGCATTATTTTGAATGCAAACTGGTGGGGTTTTTTTTTTCCCCTGTGCATCAGCTCTCGCAACCAAAAGTTGTCATTAGCTCCTGATTAAAAGAGGTTTTAAATAAGGAGGGGAAACAAGCCCAAACAAAGAAGTGCTGCTGCATCCCAGTCCTGTTGTATCAGACTGACTGCTGGAAATGTCAGTTTTATTTACTGTTTGGAGTCCACTAAGCTTTTTCTCTTGCAGAAGAGATAAAATTGGGAATACTGGGCCAGGTTGGAGAAAAGAACAACAGAGGAGAGGTAAATAAATAAGCAACCATGGAGCCCATGTGGCCAGGAGGGTCCTGGTAGGTCATACTTGCAACATACATGCAAGTTTGCCCACAGATGCAGCAAGGAAATTAAATAAGCTTGACTAGTGAGAGCCTGACCTTTTCCATCTTCCCCCCAGCAGAAATCAGGCTCCAACAGGGACCAAAAAGAGAGTTAGAAATAGCAAAGATAATCAAGTCAGGCATCAGAAGCACAGGAGGCTGAGGGGAAAAGGCAGGCAGGTGAAAGGACAACCTCGGGAAATCCTGAAATATTGCAAGTCATCCTCTACTGCCAAAATACCACAGGACAACCTATCCCACTGAAATACTGGCAGCATAGACGTGGCCAGGTGAGTCCAAGAGCTCCATTTCCATGCTGAGAGGAGGAGCTGGCTCTGCTTTAAACACAGAGCTGCTCCTTCTGGCACACGTTCGCTGTGCGGTTCTTAGCGGAACAGAACTCCCCTCCAGCAAGGTGCAGGCAGACACCAAACAAGATTAGTTGGAATTTTCCGGTCTCAGTGGCCTCCAGACCACAGGAAACAACGCTGATTATTCCAAGTGGCAGGTTCCTAACCCTGGTGCTGCAGAGCCTCAGCCTGGAGGGGCTGTCTGTACCCACAGAGAACCCAACGCTGAGCTGGGTGACCCCAGCAGCACAGGGTTGTATTTTGGTTCTGTCTGGGTTTTATCTGCATCTCGAGTGCTGTGTCCAGTCCTGGGCCCCAAAGACATTGAGGGGTCACAGCATGTTTGGAGAAGGGAATGGAGTTGGGGAAGGGTCTGTGAGGAGCAGCTGAGGGAGCTGGGAGGGCTCACCCTGGAGAAAAGGAGATTCAGGGGGGACTTTCTTGCTCTCTACACCTCTCTGACAGGAGGGTGCAGCCAGGTGAGGGTTGGTCTTTTCTCCCAGCAGACAGGATGAGAGGAAACAGCCTCAAGCTGCACCAGAGAAGGTTTAAGTTGGACATCAGGAAGAATTTCCTCACAGAAAGGGTTGTCAAGCACTGGAAGGGGCTGCCCAGGGAGGTTTGGAGTCCCCATCCCTGGAGGCGCCCAAGGAAGGCCTGGACGTGGCACTCAGTGCTCTGGGTTGGGTGACAAGGTGGGGATCAGTCACAGGTTGGACTAGATCTTGGAGTCCTTTTCCAACATAAATGATTCTGGGATTTAGCCCCTGCTTAATTAGCCAGGCTGAGCTCCACCAGGAGATGACAGAGCAGGGCCTGAGCATGGGATTCACTCTGCTCTGCAGAGGCACCAGCTTGGTGAGTTCAGCCTCCAGCAGGTACTGGTTTTATAGAATCACCTTCTAGTCAGGATGATGGAAAAGGGGACAGAAAGGAGGGGACCCCCCACCCCTGCATCTTCCTGGTGGTACATACAGCACTCTGTCTTCATCAGGGAGGCTCAGGGCATGCTGGTGAGCAAAACCACTGCTCAGAGAGCTCAAAACTCTCTCAAACCCTCAGCCAAACCCACACTAATGCACTGCACAGGTACTCAGCCCTCCTCCAGCCCCTGAGAGCAGGAAAAGCGAACTCCAATAAATGCAAAGCGATTCCATTCGATTGCACCTTTTAAATGCAACGCTTAATTAACTCTACTGGGGCTTCTTTCGCTCTCACTGCTTGTGTTTCCTTGCCACCAAGGTTAGGAAAACACCTTCTCCCTTTGCACAGAGGGGCCCTCCCTGCTCCTGCTGGCATCACATGAACCAGAGACCCGGCCCCAAACTGAGAGAGCTTCTCCTTCAGAAACCTGGGAGCAGATGGGGATTTTTTTACTGCTCTGGCTGACCCTCACTTGGACTCCAACCCAGCAACCTCACGGGGCTCTGGTACTCGAGTGGAACAGCAGAAAGCAACCTGTCACCCCGCTAGATCCAACATTTAGAGTCAGTAACGCTGAACTCTCCAGAAAACAAGAAAAGCAAAGATGGGGGGTGGAGGGAACAACCCAAACCAGATGTTTTAAGCAGCTGGCATCGCTGTTTCTCCCGAGATGCTGATGAACGCAAACTCGGCGGCTTGACAGACCCCCATCAGCCGCCCTCTTCCTGCGAACACAGAATTCAAATCAGCCCTGCTGGATTTAATCATCTTCTCCCCTTAAATAATAAACCGGGGGCAGGACAGGAAAAGGATTTATTCATGTCACCAACTGTCAAAAAAATGTTTACTGTGCTAAAATAACCCGCAGTAAGAAAAAAAAATAAAGAAGAAGAAAGAGAAAACACCCAGGGGAGAGGGAAGTGTGAGAATATCAGCTCTGCACGAGGGACTCGGACATGACGAGGTCAGTGTTGAGATGGGACAGACATGAGCTCTTCCAGCAGATATTAACAGGGACACACAGGGAAAGCAGGGCAGGAAGGAAGGGGGAAGCACCCTGGTGGGCTCAGTGTTTGAGCTGAGCTTTGCTTTTCGGGCAGAGCTGAGAATGCACTTTTTTTTTTAAGAAGAGTTTGTGGGACCTGCACCAAACCCCAGCACAAGCTCAACAGGTTGCACAGGAGCCCTGGCCTGATACCCTACATGACAGATCACACTTCCCAAAACTCTTCAGAGACAGGATAACAAGGCATCAGAAGCAGGGCTACAAGGTGCTCCTCCTGCCAGAGAAAGGTCAGGGCATGCTGGAGACCCCAGTAATAACAGCAAAAACTCAAAGTACCAGGAAAAACAAAGACTTTGGAGCACTACTGCAACAGCCTCCAGCCCTTCACGAGAGGCATGAACCTTTTACAACAGGGCACGCGAAGGGGCCAGAACACAAAGGGCTTGAGCAATCTGGCAGAAGTCCATCAAGGACTATTAAACACGAAGTTACAGATTAACTCCCAGCTCAGGAAGCCCTGAAGCTGCAAAATACCCCAGACTGGGAGGGAGCAAGACACGGGTGTGGGTTCTTTCTCAGGATCCTGGCCCTTGTTGGAGCCCCACCAGTGAACTCAGCAGAGTCAGTGTCTTGTAGCCACTGCAGATGAAAGGGCTGAGGGCCACATTTCACCAGGGCAGGGCTGTGAGGCTGCTGGCACGGTCCTAAGAAGGGTGGCCTGTTGAGGGGGACCCGTGGAGAGCTTTACCCACCCACATCTTGCCCAGAGAAGCTGTGGCTGCCCCATCCCTGGAGGGGTCCAAGGCCAGGTTGGACAGGAGCAACCTGGTCCAGTGGGAGGTGTCCCTGCCCGTGGCAGGGGCTGGGCCAAGATGAGCTTTAAGGTCACTTCCAACTCACTCCATTCTGGCATTCTCTGACATCTAGGACCCCTTGCCCACCTGCAGCAGGCACATGGGGGCAGGCACAGGGCAGAGCCCACACGGAGCATCCCCACCACTCACCACATCCACCACAGCCGTGCCTTGCTGGAGCATGGCCTTCCAGACAGCCCTTCCAGAGTGGACACACCACGGTCTTCCAACACCTTGTGGTCAAAATACCCCAGGTTCCCTTGCAATTCCTTTCAGTCATCTCATGCCTGTCTTATTTCTTTCTCACAAGCTTCCATCCTGTTTTTTTACACTGGTGCTCACAGCAGGAACCCTGTACAGATCTATCTGTTGGTGTTTTAAGCACGTTCCCAACCTTTTAGAGCTCTCCTGTGCTTCAGCAGCTATTTCTCAGCCTGGGAGACACTCTGCTGGTGGGATGGAACAGCACAGTGGAGGCGCAGTGGGAGCCAAACCAGTGGCTCACGTTCCCAGTTTGAGGCTTAGAGGCAACAGCCACCTGCAGAAAACAGTCAACAGCAAAATTAGGCACCAGCAGCACAGAACTTCTTGTTATCACATGCCCTGGGGCTGCCCAACATCTGGGAATGCCCAGAGGCCTTCCTAGATAAATCAGTGCAAAGGACAACCTTATTATGGATAATATCAAATAGCTGAACCCAGTGACAGATTGTTTTCTGCTCCAGTCCGTGCCTTTCATCACAGTCCTTAGGGGACAGGCAGTGGAACGAGATTCCCTCGTGTCAGAATTAAATCAGGGTGACTGTTAGAGGAAAATGAACTCAGCTGCTGCACAGTGTCCTCTGACATTCCAGCCTCCTGATCTGGAGGTGGCCGAATGCAGGCACGTGGAGAGCAGGGTGAGAAGCAAGAACCACGGGGAAGCAGATCCAACCCGTGCCTCATAACTCATCCCAGCAGCAGGATGTCGTTCCAGCTCCACCTGCAGGATTTTCTGCCGGTGAGAAAGCCTTGGAGGTTAGATGGGAAAGGTGTTGCTGGGGGAAGTGATGAGGCTGAGGTTGGTGGGGAGGAACAGGCTGCAGGTGAGAAAAGAAGGGAAGCTAGTGAGCCTCGAGGTTGTGTACAATTACTACTAAATAGCTTGGAAAGTCAGGGGGGTTGGGTTTCTTGGCATAATCTCACAGGCAAATGCTGAATGCAGTTTTTTAAGAGTGCCTTCTAGCAACCTCCATGAATTCCCTGCTCCAGCCCATACTCTGTGTTCAGTCTCCACACAGCTGAAGTTTCCAGGAGGAATGTTTGTTGAAGCTGAATTTTACAGCAGTATCAGAAAACATCTGCAAAATGAAGTCTGAACTGACAGAAGGGGACATGCATGATGCAAATGACATTCCAAAAAAAAAAAAAGAGTTACTCCTCTAAATTGGGGAATCACAATTGGTATGTCCTTGCAAAATTATTCACCCCTTTAGTGAGAGGTTTTGAGGGGTGGGAGATCAATTAAGTCTCTGTGATGCTTCAAGCAACCTGACATGATTTGGGCATCAAGCTCAGGCTAAAGAAAGTAGAAATCCAGCTGGTTTCCCAAGCAATCCATCCTATAGAATCATTAAGGCTGGAAAAGACCTCCAAGACCAAGTCCAACCTTCCTATTAAACAGGGGAACACTGTTAAGAGATCCAAAAAAAGACCTTCAGTACTTTCACACCTACAGTAAAACCCTCGAACTTATGAGATTCTGTGGGAGGAAAAACATCCCAAATCTTCAAATCTACATAATTTAAAAATGTATATGCTTCAGTGTTTGCTCTACAGCACCAATCACAGCCAGGAAATGCATGAGCACGTTGTGGCTCACAGGAGAAATCCCTGCAGGTAAAAGCAAAGCAGGACCTGAAGTTTGAGAGACAGGAAAGTTCCCAGCATGGACTGCCAGTCCCAGAGCAAGTGCAAGGCATGGAGAGAGCCTCACACAGGAAACAAGGAAAACTCTGACCTTGAGATGAGAACACATCTGTAATAGATCTATAAAGATATCAATCTCCTATTTATATAAAATACCTGTGCAGATAGCCAGGAAGCCATGCATAAAAATTCTGCACCAAGAAAACCCCTCGTCAGACTTCTCTGCTCCCATCTCCATATCAATCCACTGCAAAGCTGGACTAAACACCTCTTTTCCTCCCCACAGCTGAATTTTAGCATTTTAGCTCAATTATCAGCATTTGCTGTGCTGGGCTTTACCTGTGCAGACAGAAATCATGGGGGAAAAAAAAAAAAAAGTGGGGAAAAAAAGAGGAAAAATCCTGTACAACTTATTCAAAGGCTGGAAATGCCTCAACGGCCCTGGTTGTTACAGGCTGAATTTCTTGCATCTCTCTTCAAACAGAAAAGCAGCACACTAAGAACTAGAGATCTAAAGTGGCAGCCAGACTGACCAAGAAAAATGTTTGGTGGGGTAGCACACGCTCAGCAAAACCAACAGCATCCTAAATTGCATTGTTTTCACCAGCTTTGAAAAACAAATTGAGGCTTGCAGGAGACTCCAGAGAATACTGGTGATTCAGAGTTAGAAACAAGACTTTTTCCCTGGCTTTGCAGGGGCCCTGGAGAGGAGATGCTAGCAATAACATATATAACATAAACATACACACAGGGACACACTGAACACCAACAGATTGATCTCGTCCTCCTGAAGCCATGAAGTAGCCTCTACAAAGCCAGGATTAATGCAGTCTTAGCCCAAAAGGCCAAGCATGCTCTGGACCAAACAGTACTCATGGAAAATGAGGTGGCTTAAATTTCCTCCATGAACCTCTGCCAAACCATTCCTGTTAGACAGACACCTCCAAATGCCATTGAAAAGCCAACAGGGAGCACCAGGCATGGATACAAGAACAGATTCCAGCAGTTTGTGTTTCACACCTTCCCAGCTTGGAGCTCTGAGCACCCTGGTCATGCCTGTCCCTGCCCCTGGCAAGGAGTTGGAACGAGATGAGCCTTAATGTCCCTCCCAACACAAACTATTCCATGATTCCTCAGTGCTTTCCTTCAGGAGGGAGTGCTGCCTGTGATCCCTGGGACCCTGCTCTGGAAAACAACAACATTAATGGTGTTGTGAGCAAGCATCAGCTCAGGGCTCTCAATACATTTTATAACAGATCCACCTCTCAATTGCTGCCCTGAGCCACATCCACACCCTTTAGTGTTTCAGGAGCATCGACAGGTCATAGATTCTACAAAGAAAAAATAAAAAAAAGTGGAGAGGCACTTTGTAAGGGCAGAAACAGTTCTGGGAGAACCGCCTGGGGAAAGAAATCCAACCAAACACCCAAGAAACTACCTGCTCCCCACTCTGCTCCAGCCCAGCTTCACCAAGAGCTGGGTTTCCCTGTGGATAGGCAGGGCAGAGGTGGGGATGTCTGCCAGAACAGACTCCTGCCACCCTCCTGGGGCCACTGTTCCCAAACAAGCACACACCATTATGAAGGATCAATTAAAAACAGCAGGAGTGCAGGAGAAGGTGCAATTCCACCCCGTGTTAAACTTCTCCATCCCAATTTCGCTGGGTTTTTCTGGATCAGTACCTTTTGCCTGTGAGCAACCATAAAACTACTGATTAAACTTTAAAGGGGGACTGTCTTTGAACCAGAGGAGAGGCACAGCAGGAAAGGGATGCATTATTTAAAGGAGGGTTTGTGTTTTCTACCCCAGCAGCCACCACAAGATTTACCAAGCAAAGCACGGCACAACTACAGAGTGAAAATCCGAGTGCCTGGAGATGAACATTCCATGGTAATGTACGCCTGAATAATCCCTTTATTACACCTTCTGATTGTAACTTTAACAAGGAACAAGTTTTACAGCTAATATTTTGGAGAACTGCAACAGGGGGGTTTTTTATGGCATGCCAAGAATTCACGGGAGAACGAGCCTCACCTAAGTTTACTTCTTCCATCAGGGGACTAAATAGATTTTTCACATTAAATTACCTATCACCTGCTGCCTATAAAAAGATGCGGCTGTAAACATCCCGGTGTTAACCTCGGGGCTGGAAGCTGGCATCACAAGGAGCAAAAAAAATTCCTACAGGAAACCCGTCCGGAAAGCTCTTCCTTCCCTGCCAGGGTATCCCAGACACATCCAGCCCCCTGCAGATGCTGGAGCTGTGGATGTGCCACAGCAAGCACTGCCAGGGATGCTCTCCGTGTGTGTTTGCCTATCGTTTAAAGTCAACGTTTCTCACTTTTTTTTCACCTCTTAAATCAAAGAAGAATTAACCTTTGGGGAGAAAAAGATAAATAAAAAGAGCGCACGGGCCCATCTCCTGCAGTGTTGACACAATAGTTTTCATTTGCAAGCAAATGGAAGTTGAACTTAAACGTCAAATATTCATTTATCAGCATTAACCCAGCTGCTCCTCCCCTCTGTCCTCACTCACAGGCATTTTTCTTGTTTGCCTTTCAGTGGGCTCCTGAGTGCCTGTGTGGAGGGATTTTTGTGCCCCAGATTACCCCCTGAACTCCTCTGATCCACAATTTGTCCCCGTGACAGGACTGCCTGTTCTAGGCAGCATTAAAAAAAAAAAAAATAAAAATAGAATCGGACTTTCAAAAAGGCTGCCATCCAGGGAAATCCATTCTCATCAATGGCAAGCCTCCCAGAATCTGCTCTTCATTCCTTTTTCATTTGAAAATGTCAATGCGTGTTGTCAGAGCGCAATTGTTTTCCTTAATCATCCGCAGCAGTGAAGTAGAAAAGTACTCATCTCTGCGGTGGGGAAAAGAAGTCACTTGTGCTTTATTCACACCCCACTCCAATTCGAGAGGATGCTTTCCACGCTGCTTTGGCCCTGGGGAATCAAGGCTTGCACACTCATCTTCCGTACGAGCCAGAAAGATTTCATTCCACCGGGAAATTCGCGTTTTTTCCCTAGGATTGCTGCTGAGGGAATGCCGACACGTCCTAGAAGGTGCCAGAGGAACCTTAAGGAAAAGCCATCTAGAAAAACTGGGCATCCTCTTCCACTAAATGTGGGGAGGAGAAGGAGAAGCGGGGCTTTGTTGTCTCGATTTTCGTCAAAGCCAGAGAGGCGAACTGCGGAACGCCGTGGTTTTATCGCTCTCCAGAGCTGTTCCTCAGCCCAACAAGCTACTCACAATTCAGCAATTGTTGGGTTTTTTCCCCCAGCAATCACGAAGAAAAGCTGCTGAAAGGTGCAGGCAATAGGCTTCTTAAAGAGCTGTTGACAACTCCCAGGAAACTTTTACATTTCGAATGCATTCTGCCCACATTTCCTCTATTTTCTGTGGTTCTGAAGTTCCTCAATTTAGCACACAAAGCTATTTGCATGAAAATAGCATCTTGAGAGTTTCTTACAGAAGACTCACAATGCCTTTCCTTAAAAAAAAAGAAATACACCACATAATTGTAGAATTATGTGTTGAATGTCTCAGGTAGCCAGGGTAAGAGGAGAATGAAGCACAAAACTGATTGCAAATATTTTTCTTTCATTTTAGATCCCATCAAGTTCTCATTCTCCGGCTGCCACTCACAATGGTACTCCTGGATACACTAATCTAGTGCCATTACCATTCTATAAAGGCAAGAAGTGCTTTTATTAAAGCAAAGACAAATTAATTTAATGGTTTCACTGTCTGTTTCTCTAAAAACACGCGTAGATTTCCTCTTGACCCGCAGATAGAAAATTCTATATTGATTTATTCTTGGATAAACCCACTCCTAATGAAAGATAAACATCCCATCTGGTGAGCACCTTTTTCCCGAAGTCCCAGAGAAACGGCTGGAACCTGTGGTGCACCTCACAGGTCAGCAGTGTTAGCTGAGAGATTAAATCTCATTCTAAAGGAGATGATCATCAACAAATCCACCAGACTACGCACTCCACCAAGATAAAATATTTTGGGTAGCCAGCAATTCTCACTTAAGGATGCTGCACTTCCAATCAGCATCTTAAATTACACCACAGAGTAAATGGGACAGCTGGCAGTTCAACATGCTCCAGATTAAAAAAAAAAAAAAAAAAAACAAAGGGATGTATTTACCAAATTTTACACTTTCTGGTGTTTCTGGGTGAAAGTCTCACAAAGAAAGATTGCTCCAAGTGCTGTATGTTGGGATGAGCAAGGTATTTTCTGAGCATTTTACTTGCTTAGGTCCTGGAGTCCACATTTCTGCTTCAGAATTCCTAGTAAAGAAATAGTATCTGGCCTCAGGGTGTGCCAGGGAAGGTTCAGGGTGGACATCAGAAATTTTTTCATGGAAAGGATTGTTAAACAATGCAAGGGGATGCTCAGGGAGGTGATGGAGTCACCATCCCTGGAGGTGTTCAAAAACAGTTTGTGGCACTCAGTGCTCTGGTCTGGTGGGCCAAAAAACACCCCAGCCCAACAAAAAAACAAAAAAAACCAAAAAAAAACAAAACTAAAACAACAAAACACCCACAAAGAACAGCAAATCACTGTAAAGAAGCCCAGGCAGCACCTGGACTTTTCTTTGTGGACATCACAGCTTTGCAAAAAACAACAAGACAATCTCCTAAAATGTCATGTAGGAAGAATTTCTCTTTGTGTGAAGAAATGCCAAATTATCTTGATGGCTGGCAGCATTCAACACATCATCACACAAGCTCGTGTTTAAAAAAAAAATGACAAGGTCACCTCTAAACAACTCTTAAGTATTCTCATGCAAGTGTTTGTGTGCACAAACGCCAGAAAAACACAAATAACAAGAAACACACTGAAAAGAAAAAAAAATTTAAATCACTTGAAGTAGAGGAGCTCTCTCCCAGGAGGCCACAGGGGGTTTTTATTTTTCAACACTTCTGACTGTTACTGCACAGGCAGGAAGAAAAGACAAATTAGAAAGATGAGAAGGCAGCAAAACACAAGGTCAGCAATAATGCGACTCCAAGGTATTATTGAATTCAGTCAAGGTTAATCACAGAAGCCAAGATTTTACCTTGGTGCCTTCACCAGGTGGCTGAGCATGATGTAAGGATCCAGCGCAAGAAACATTAGATTCACTCGTTTCTGCCTCAGCGAGAAGTATTTGCGAGAGCCTGGTTAATTAAACTAATAAACCACAAGTGAAAGGCTGGCCTGGTGCCACTCTTTGCCGAACGCATCGTGCAGGGGTGTCACACATCCCACCGCGAGGGGACGGGGACCTGGAGCAGGGAGGGACAAGGCAAAGCAGCTGATTTTCAATTAAGAGTTGAAATAAAAAATGAAGGGCTTTTAACGCTCGGCCTTCGAACTGCCAATGCTCTTAAATAACACAGATACCTGGCTGTCCTGCAGCCCTGTTAAATCAACTTCGTTTGTTTAAAGCAAAGCTCAGCGGCGCTTATTTAACAAGCACTGCTTCAAGCGTGACTCAACGCAGGGAGGAAGCCTCGAAGGGCAAAGGAAAATGTCTCAGAGGGAGGCAGGGAGGAAAAAAAATCTCTCTGGACAAGAAATCACTCACCACAGCAGCTTCTGGCCAGGCTCGGAGCATTTGAAGATGATCGTGCGCCTCTGCTCAGGCTGAGGTAGGTCCTGGTTTGGCCCAGGCAGGGATGCTGGTGACCCGCAGGTGAAGCCACTGTGAAGGGCTGAGGATGGGCTCACAGGCTCCTGGAGGGGAAAAGGAGACACCTCAGAGGTCGGGACACCCTAAACATCCTCCTCAGTTCCTGCTTCCTCCTGTCTTTTCTTTGCTCATGGACGTCTAAAGTCCGTAAAGCATCATACCTGGTTTTGGCCTGGGTGTTGGAGGGCAGCGGCTGAATTGGAAAGACGGGTGCTGATGTCTTTACAAACATCTCGAAGGGTCAGGATCTTTAGGAGAGATGGGCCTTAATGTCTCTGTGAACGTTTTGTCACAGAGCCCACACAGTCTGAAGTCCTGCACTTCGGGTGATAGGAGAAAAGGGTCCGCACAGAGTCCATTGCAGAACGCAGCTGGGCTGAACATCCGCTGGGTCCGCAGAGCCCAGACAGTCTGAACTTCTGAATTTGGGGGGAAATTATGTGTTTGGAGGGGGGAATGTGTGCTGGGTGGTTCAGGAAAGCTGTACCTTCCCAGCACCTCAGCCAGTGGGGAAAGGAATAGGACAATGTGGGGTCGGGAGCTCAGGGTAAAAGGAGGCTGCGTTCTCTGAAACCCAGAGAGAGAAACCCCACAGGGCTTTGCCCCAGCAGGCTCTCTCCCCTTACTCAAATAAAATTGCGGGACTCCTCTGTCTCCTTTGTGGACACTGGGTTTTCCACACAAACTGGTGCCCTGTTCTGGTGGGTCAGCAGCATCCAAGCTGTCAGTGGGATGGATCCCTGTCAGTGGATGGATCCAAAGCCACATCTCTGTCTCTGTCCAGCCCCTCTAATACTGCACAGCCAATTAACTGTCCCTTGTAATTCGGCCACCTCCCACCACAGGTCAGCCTGTGGACACACGGTGCAGATTCCAGCCTTTTCTCCAGGAGTATCTGGGCATCCATCACAAGCACCCACCTGTACTACATCTCCTTCCTCACCAGTTCCATTTGGGCAGACTTACCTCAGGCACTGCTACTGCTGCTGCCTCTCTCCCCTGGTTATTTAGGGCTGAGGGGAAGCTCCTGGACCTTCTTCACCACATTTGAAGTGCTCAGAGCTTCAGGTTTCATTAGTGGCGACTCTTTCCTGTCACTATCTTCTGCTCTAGCTCCCATATCCGGATCTCTTTGATCCATTTACAATAAGATCCACTTAATCCAATCCCTGACCCCTTGTCTTTTGATGCAACACACAACTCATTCTTCGCAAGAGCCTCTTTCCTTCTGCCAAAGAGCTCTCCAGGAGCAGCTTTGTGTTACAGCCAAAGCCATTCAAAGGCCCCTTCACACACTTATCCTGAAGCTCTTTTTCAATCAGTTCTGCTCGTGGAAGTGCTCTTGTCCACACGTGCCCCAGGCTCTCTGAGCTCCGTACAAAGCTGCTCATCACCTCCAGAGTGGTGCCTGTGGGCCCATGTGCATTAACCTTTCCTCTCAGAAACCCAAATAGGGAGAGCCAAAAACACCCACAAGGGCTAATAACCAGTGGAGAGCACAAGGAACAGCCACAGCCTTGCAGAGTGTTGAACTGCCTTCTTAGGATGCCTGGATGAGAGACATAAGCACAGAAATATTTTGAAAGAGTGGTCCTTCATCTCTCTCAAAAGTACCAATAATCATTAGCTAATTTTTAATGTCCTGTTAGAGCTTGTTTGACTTGAGAAATTAATACCTGTCCTTAAGGTTTAGGCTGATACAAGCACTGATGATTTTTCAGTGGCTCAGCTTCAGGCTTGTAGAACATCAAAATCATCATCACGTATCATTAGTTAAAGCAGCAGTTTCATTATTTAAAGTAAAATTAATATGCACTAATATTCTTTGTGATACATGCAGAAGCACTTCTCATAGAATCAGAGAATATCCAGAGCTGGAAGGGAACCACAGGGATCATTGAGTCCAAGTCTTGGCCCTGCATAGGACATCCTTAAGAATCCCAGCATGTGCCTGAAAGCATTTTCCAAACACTCCTTGAGCTCTGACAGACTTGGGGCTGTGACCCCTTCCAGTGCCTGAATCCCTCACTTCACACTTCTGGATACCAATATTTTGAAAAACAGCCCAAACTCTTCATTACTATCAACATAATCCAATATATGGATCAAGCTGAAGCCATGGCAAAGGAGCAGCACCACGCTGGAAACACAAATAGTTGTTTACTTCTCACCTGCCCTCATGCATCTAAATTTAAATCCTTCTGAGTGCCCCACAGGAAGGATGTGGAGGAAACAGCAGCGTTCAGACCCTGGGTTTAAGGCATCCACTGTCCAATGCTATGTGGTCCTTTCCTTAGGGATGCACCCATGCTTTGGGGAGGGGAAACAATGCATGGGTGAAGGCATCAAAGACATCACACCACACCAGCCCAAAGAAGGGGATGATGCCAAACCAGCCACTCCACACCATGGTGAGCTCCAAACTGCAAAGATGGGGGTGTGTGAACCCTCCCACTCTGTTCCCCCTGTCCTGAGCCCTGGACACACACACAGAGCTCCCCAGGACACACACACAGAGCCATGAGAGGTGGATGCCTCCCACACTGACCCAGCCCCGGGGCTGGCAGTGTCCATGTGCCAAGGAAAGGCTGTCTCAGCCCCTCCCTTTCAGAAGCAATAAGCAGAGAAAGGGACAAGGCACCGATTATTATTCAAGGTTTCGGGACCGGGAGGGATGGGGGAGGCTGGAAAATGTCACGGGCTTCTTGCGGACACGACACAGGCTGGCTCGTGGGCAAATTAACACAAGCGGGAGAATTGGCTCAGGCTCATCAGGGTAATGAAATGTGATATCCACTGGAGAAAGCAGGGGCAGGGACAGCTCCACGTCGGTGTAGCAGCGATGCCCTTTAGACAAAAGACTCCCTGGTGAAATGCAAAACAACTGTGGGACAGAGTGCATTTAAACAGGATGCAAGGACAGCAAACCCATAACCACGTCTGGAGATCCCTTCTGCTTGTTTCTGTGCTGCAACAGGATGTGCCAGAGTGTATGTGGGGAGCAGAAAACACTGCCATTTTCCTTTTATCCTCCCTAATCCTGCTCTTGTTCAGGGTCCAGATCAAAAGGTCTCACCCCAAAAGTCCTTGCTGACTACAACCTCCAGGTCCCATTCATCAGCCACAGGTTCTTTAAGACTGACTTTCAGAATTTGCTGCACCCCACAGAGAGGCAAATCCACCTGGCAAACAACTCTGCCTCTCCAGACTCCTCTTTTCTCCTCTAGATCAACCCAAACCTGCCAGCACTGCTTTCCTGTGAGGACAGATAAATTCCAGCTCTTTTTAAACTCTCCTGTGTAAGACCACTGGTTGTTAGGATGGTCTGTGTCATCTAAAGACCAGCAAGGGAATACCCCTTGCTAACAACCAGGACTGCTGTTCCCACCTCTTCAGAAATGCTTCTTGGTGCTGTCCCTACCTTTGATCCCATGGCACATCCTCCCAGCCCACCTGACTCTCTCCCACCTTGCAGGTGAAGACTCGTTTTTTGAACTATTCTAGTTTTTCTATGTTTTTTTTTTTTTTAATTTCAGGGCCCTCTGCCTTGCATGTACCTCCCCATCTTCTGTCATTACAACCAGATTAATTTTTGTATAAGTGGGATTCCCGGAGAGCTCTTTTGGAGGAGCTTCAAGGAGGTCCTAGGAAATAGGATCCAAAATAGCAACTGTTCTTGCCCTGACATGGTTTGAGCATTGTACACACAGAGTAGGAAAATGCCCATTGCCCACAGATAAAACCACCCGAGAGCTCCTCTCTGCGAGTCTGCAGCTCTGAGTAAAAGGGAGTCACCAGTCCTAGGGAGAAGGAAAAAACAAGGATCACAGCTTTAACTTCACTTCTCACACCTTCCCTCGCAGAGGAAATGCTGCATTAAGATGTTGGGTGAAGCATAACACATCCCACACTCTCCATCTCAGCTCAAAACGTGGAGCCCTTGGTTACAGAATCCCAAATTGCTTTGCTCTGGCAGGTGATTCATTTGCTAAATCATTTCTTTGGTGCTGCCTGGACTTGAATTAATTTCAGTGACTCCATATCCATGGATGCCAACCCTTGTCCATGCAAGCCTGGGCTGCTGTGACATCCTGCTTTTTCTGACACTTGCCTCCCAAACCATCTCTTGAGCCTTGGTACCAGCAAGACAGGGATATTTATTTCTCCACACAGCTTGTTTTGGGTGTTTTAAGGGCTTTAAATAAGCTGTTGGAAAAACGTTGACTTTGCAAACAACATTTCCACACGAAGCGATTTCTCTGCTGCGTGGCATGTTAATTTGGATATGTGTTTTAAGAAGGCTTCTGCAGGCTTGGGGAAGTTACATAAATCAGTACATTCACGTCTGTATGTGCTAACAAGGAATGAATGCCTCTTCCCCTTCCAGCTAGCATTCGTGTGTGTCACGGGGGCTGCTCCCTCTCCCCACCTTTCCCACTGTCTTCAGGATACGACCACAGGATTGTCATATTGAATTACACTGATAAACCATCTCATTTAGTGCCCTCTCTCCAGTCATACCCCACACCAGCTGCTACGGATTTAACACTCCTGCTAATTGACAATGATGGAACAGCACCACCACGAGGGACATATTTCCTTTGCATTAGGGGCCCCCCTCCTTTCCTTCAGCGTTTTGTCACGTGGATTTTTATCCTGGTTCACATACCTGTGAATGTTGTACATTGAGAACATCTGCTGTGGGTTTTTGGGGAGCAGTATCAGCCATGAAGATATTTTGAGGGCTGGAGCACCTCTGCCATGAAGACAGGCTGGGAGAGCTGGGGTTGTTCAGCCTGGAGAAGAAAAGACTCCAGGGGGACCTGAGAACACCTTCCAGTGCCTAAATGAGGGTGTATAAAAAGGGGGGAGAGTGACTTTTTATATGGGCTGATAGAGACAGGACAAGGGGAAACAGTTTGAAACTGGCAGAGGGAGGTTTAGATGAGATATTAGGAAGAAATTCTTTACTCAGAGGGTAGTGAAGCACAGGCACAGAGAAGCTGTGGCTGCCTCATCCCTGGAAGTGTCCAAGGCCAGGTTGGACAGGGCTTGGAGCAACCTGATCTAGTAGAAAGTGTCCCTGCCCATGGCAGAGGGTGGAAAGAGAGAAGCTTTAAGGTCCCTTTCAACTCAAACTGTTCTGTGATTCTGACAAGGAGTTTTGCAGTCTGGCACACTAACTGAGTGAACAACATATTGATTCCTGTATTGCCACTCGGTTGTTGGTGACCATCTGTTAAACCTCTTAAAGAAATCTCTTTAAGGAAGGGCTACACGAGGGCACAGGATGACTTCCCAGTGTCATTCAGTGACCTGAACATCTCAGGCATGTTCTGTTTCTTCTGCAAATGGAAATGGTCCTTGCAAGTGACGCAACCTCAGGAAGGACAATTTTAAAAGTGCGACACTCCTGTAGCAGGGAAGCCTTCCCTTGCCTCTAATCACTGTCAGAGCTTATCTTCCCAAACCTCCTGTTGCTGCTGGATCACCCTTCCTTGGATGTTGCAGTGATCCCATGGCAAGGAGGGGACAGGGACGGGGTTGGGCTGCCTTGCAGAGTTCAGCTTTCTTCCACAACCGGGAAATTTGCGGCGCAATTAAAATGAAATGCTGGTGTCTGTGTTGCACGTTGAAATATTGATGGAGGGAGGCATAAAGCATTTTATGAACGCAGGCTTCCATTTTGTGATTTACTGCCCCAAAACAGCGCTTTCACAGAACCTACTTGGGAAGAAAAGGGAGAGAGATGAAAGAGCAATAGGGGTTTTATCGCTGCAGAAAATGGGAAGGGAATTGGACAAAGTTAAATACAGTGTATGGAGATAGTCTTTGGCTCTGAACTTCGGATACAGCAGGAGCTCACTCACACCTGGAAAAGGTCCTCTGAAGTCCGTAGAGGTTTTTAACTTTTCCTTGTGCCATAGCAATGCTGGGAAAGGGGCTGCAGTGCTTTTAACTGCAGTTAAAAAGAGGTCAAGCCCCGGTTTATAATGAGACTTGGAGTAAAGCACTCACGACTGTGTGGGCAGGCACAGGAAAGACTCTCCATCACCTTTACCTGCCACTGTGTCCTTATTACTCAGCCCCACCAAGTACAGTTCAGCCAAAGGGAAGTCTAGCTCCATGCTTATTTCAAAAAAGGGGACGAGGAAATATTCAGAGAGCATTTAATTAATGACCTAATTACAGCACAGGCTGTACAGAGGCCTTTGCTGTAGCAACAGCAGGAGCTAACTCTGCCTGAAGTTTATTTGCCACAGGAAAGAGTGGCAAATTTGCCTCCAGGATGAGAGAAATCCCAAATCTGAGTCAAAGATGAGACATACACAGGAGCACTTGAGTCCTTAGGTTGGCACTCAACCTACCCAGTCTCAGGCCCCTTGCTCTGCCCCCACACAGTGTCAAGTCCAGCTGAGGTCATGGGCAAACCCCAGTGGAGAAATTCAACACACCCAGGGCCTGAGTCACCCCTTGGGACTCATTCAGGCCATCTCTCTTGGGCACAGGGGATGAGATGAGGTGCCCAAAGGCTTCACTTCAAAGGTCTCTCTGCTGGTTTGGGCTCAGCCCAGTTCCCACAGCTGAAATACTGCCTTGCTCCTTGATGCAGGCATAACCTTGTTTCATTTATTTTAATTCCCACTTCTTCCAAAAATGAAGTTCATTAGACTTCAGCTTTACATTTTCTACCTACTTTTCTTCCAACTTTCATTTCCTTTGCCAAGCTTAAGAATTTGGCTTTCTGAGCCAACTTTAAAACATTAAATTTTGACTGTACCATTGTATTCAAGTGTTTATGGGTACAGTTTTGAATCCCTGGCACAAAGCAGCTGCTGTCCCACAAGCTGAGGCAGAAGAGTTAAAAACCAGAAGCAAACCCATCAAATCAGGTTGACTATTCAGAGCTGGCTGGGTGGAAGAACTACCTTTCCTATTGTTGTGAAAATACATTTCATTGTAATGTTTGAGCCCGTTTTAACATAGGGATGGGATTCATCCACCAGGGCAACTTTCTTGCAAGATGAATTTTTACATTCCATGTTCCCTTTACAAGTAATTCACTCACAGCCATGCAACAAAACACTTCATGAAACCCCTCGATTTACTGGTTCCTCGGCAGAAAATATCAGTGAGAGGTCTGTGGAAAATTAAATATATGCACATATGGAGAAAAACAGTAAGTGATAGATACCACTCAATGAAGTTTTATATGACCAATAGCTGTTGGTGGATGTGTGATTTAGAGTTTGCATTAAATATCTGAAGCTTTAACTAATCACTGTATAAATAACTTACAGTGGTGGCTCCTGGCAAACGACTGATTTTCATCTCCTCAGCAAGCCCATATCAACAGAGGCGGATCCAAGTTAAGATCTACAGGAGGAGGGGAAAAAAATTAATTCCAGGAACACTATTGGAAAACCAGAGAGCAAACCACAAAAGCCTGAGCAGTGCCTGTGCACAGGAGCAAAAAATACATCAGTTGTTCATCTCCAACGCCCACTGTGCTGCGGGGATAGAGGCACAAATAGGTCTGAGAGATGCAGGGAAATTATTCACTGCCCAATCCCTGCCTGGATCATCCACGGGATTGTTAACAGGAGACAAATCCACCACCCCCAGGACATTCATGGATTGGAGGATCACATTGTATAACCCAAGAGCAGGGGACAAACTTCAACAGCTCAAGAGGCCTCACTGAGTCCTTTAATTTCTTTAATCCAATCTGACAAAAGGAGGAATTGCTCCAGGGCAGATTCACCTGGCAGGAAGGAAATTACAGGGCTTCCCAACATGATCAAATATTTGCTGTGCTGCAGGAACATCCAGGAAATAACCTCATGGATGAACAAGGACGGCAACACCCACTCACGTTGGGGAGCAAGGGTGAGCATGCAGCCGTGGCTTCCTGGGAAAACACGGGTGTTTGGCTGGCTCAGGAAACACTTCCAAGAAGTGGAATTCCTCCTTCCTGGTTTCGAGGTTGTGGATACAATTTTGGCCAATTTTGAGTTGCCTGCGTGTAGATGGGGCTCCACCAGTGGCAAAGTTAATTTTTAGCAGGAGGAAGGTAATTTGGACATCGATACATATTGATCTTCACTTTCTCTTCTTTATGACCCGAGAGACATTCTTGGATTCCTTACAAAATGAGGATAATCATATGTTATTCACTACTTTTAAAGAGCATCCTGTCTGCTTTTTCCCCAAGGATAGGCACTTGGGATAAGGAGAGGACTTGAAGCTATTGCCCATCTTCTCCTTTAACCAACATACAAGGGGCAGGGAGGGGAAGAAAGAAAAATATCATCAAGGTCAGTTTTCACTGGGATGAGGAAGGAAAGTGCCCTTTCACTGTCCCTTTTGGCTCCTGCTCCTGATGTTAGAATCCAAGAGCTAATGAAGATAGATGGGTTCATCCATACTGTTGGGGTCTGGGATACTAATGAATATTATTTAATGGTCAAGAGCTGTCACGGGGCACATTGATTAATTAGCAGAGTTAGGAGGTGAGTGACTCCACCAGCACATCAGCTGCTAATAATAGAACCCAAATCAGTCGGGGAGCATATCCAAAAGGATGAGGCAACTGTAGGCTCACAGCTCACCTTCACTGCGAGGAACAAAGGCAAGAAACTCTTCCAGAGGGATTTTTTTGCATCTGCCACCTCCTGCTAGGAAGAGATGTGTCCAGGATGGGTTGCTACAAAGCCAGGTGCCCTCAGGGAGGATCCTGGGACCCAGTGCTGGGGGAGGTCAGTGGATGGACACTCCCTTTCCCAAAGGATCTGCTGTTTCCCTTTCTGCAAGGGCATCCACAACCCCTTCAGACCTGCCCAAGAGAGCTCAGCACAGCCCCCATTTACAACAATTTCCTACCTTTTAAGGATACAAACTTTTGTTGAGAATTGAGTCTTACACAATTTGAGGTCTCGTTTTCTCCTTGCTCCTGTTGTTTCCAAACCTCTACCAATAAAACCTCCCCACATCCATTTCAAGCATAATTTACTCAGAGCACAAAATCTATCTCCCCGTGTGTCTACATGGCCTAGAAAAACAAAACAAAACAAAACAAACCCACAACAAGCAGCTTGTTATAGGAGTTTTCTACACTACTGGAAAACAAACCAAAAAACGAATTAATGAAAGTGACCCCTGGGAGGGGAGGACTGCACTTAAGAGAAGCTTCCCAGGTGTCTGGAGGAGTGCAGGGAATGATGATGAAATAGCTATATCATATATACACACATTTGTTAGAGCACACACTGACACAGCTGGGAGACACTGACAGCTCTGAAGAGTAAGACTAATTCCAAAGCACTGAAAATCATCTTGGTGGAAGGCTTAGGAGTAAAAATTATCCAGCCTATCTGACAGAGCGGTCATAATTCTGGTGTCTAACATCTCAGTCATGCCTGAGCCACAAATTATCATTCTGCCTCAGCAGAAAGCAGAGGTCTTCCTGGTTTTTGTTGACAAGGCAGATTTGATCACTGGCTACAGCAATTTGGAAAATCAGGCAGGTGGGTTTTGCACCATGCTTACTGCTCTTGAAGACAGAGGCACAGAGCAAAGAGGAGAAAGGTCCTGGCCTGTTCCCCACTTTGCTGGTTTCCTGCAAGCTCTAAAATACCCTTTCTGGAGCTCTGTAAGGAAAAACCACAATTCCATGCACTAAAGTGCAGCTAAATCCCCCAGCAGTGTAAATGGAAGCAAGTGAAATAAAAGCCAATCTGGTATCTATTGCTTTTAAACTAAACCTGGATTATCTATCTCAGCTGTCCCTCAAATTTCATCAGAAGATGGTACCACAAAGACAGCAAAAAGCCTTCTCCTCATCTCCTCCCTGCTGGTTGGTTACTTCTGGCAATGAACTGCACCCAAAACATGACCCAGAACCACAGCTGGGTCAGATTTTTGTTTCGTGGCCATACTGCAGGTATTTTACAGTGTTAATTAATGAAAGCTCTGTACCACTAAGCCAAAGAGGAGCCTGATGCTGCAGTCCACACCCAAGCTCCAGAAGGAGCAGGGCAGATCCCAGATTTGGCTGTGCAGGTGGGGTGGGTAAGACACAGTGTGAGCTCTCACTCCTTCCCCCTCACAACAGCCACGTCTGTGCACTGGAGAACTGCAGAGGCACTGGGAGGGTGCCCAAAAATGCTTTTAAATATCACTGTTTTCCCTCCTACCTTATGCTGAATTTGCCCACAAAAGCAAGACTGAATTCCCAAGGAGCTGTTGAGGTGAGGCACTATCAAACTCTCCAGCTGATTTAAGGCACCTGTCAGTCACATAAGCCCTTAGGTACCTGCTTAAGGCAGCAGAGCAGCTGCAGTCACCAGGCTTGAGTGAATCAGCCTCACCTGCTCCACTGTGCATCAGAGGAGACAGCTGAGTTATCCCAGAGCTTCTTGTGGCCTCAGGCTCAGGTCTGCAGCACCACCACAGTGCCTGTATTTATTTCCAAGCTGGGCATTTGTTGTACACTGCTGATCAATACCTGGAGAAAAACCCTCCACTTGCTGAGTGATGCTGCTGCTACTTGCCCAGAGGTTGCTTTTTGATTCTGCTGCCTTTAGTCCTTGCTGCCATGGTAGGCAATATCACATCTCCCACATGCCCTGGAGCTGTTCATCCTTTCTGCTATCACAACAGGATTAGGAGTTTGGGGAGACAAGTTCTTATTTTGTTCTCCCTCTTCTTCTGCCCTTGGCCACTGGGCCTGTCCCTTCTTTAGTTTGCAGACAGTTTGTCCAAAGCTGTTGGCTGAGGAGGGGAAAGCAGCCACTGATGAGCTCTCCTGAGCCTGATGATACACCAGAGATGGAATCCCAGATACACCCTCACACTGGAAACCCTCCCATCCCATAAACACCATCTGCCCATGTGGGACACACTCCTGCTCCTCTCCTTCCCTGTGTGACCATCCTGAGGACCAACCTCTCCAAGGACAAGGACTTTCTGAGGGGCTCAGGCTGAGAGAAGTCCTGCAAGACATAGAATCCTACAGTGGTGTGGGGTGGAAGGGACCTTAAAGATCACCCAGTGCCACTCCCTGCCATGGGCAGGGACACCTTCCTCTAGACCCAGTGGCTCTCAGCCCCATCCAGCCTGGCCTTGGACACTTCCAGGGATGGGGCAGCCACAGCTTCTCTGGGCAACCTGTGCCAGGGCCTCCCTCCTCTCACAAGGAAGAATTTTTTTCCAGTATCTCATCTAAATCTTCCTAACATCTAACCTAAATCTACACCCTTCCAGAAAACAGCCATGTCTTTTTCCAAGCAAAATCCTTATTCTCAGCACTACCACACTGTCACCAGCATCTTCACTCCCCACGGTGCCCCAAGCAGGCAGCAGCAGTGCCCAGTGAAAGCTCTCTTGCCACAGGACATTAACTCTGAGATGATAACACAGGACAGCTGGTGCCACCAAGCAATGTCCCCCAGGAGCTCACAGCACCACTGGTTTTCTACTCCAGGTCAGAAACAACCACCTCCCTTTCTCCTTCCTCCCCACCGCCTCCAGCTCCAATATTTCGGCTCTGCAAGGTCACAAACACTGAGGAGTGATTCCCAAGACCAGTTCAAGGCACTACTCAACCTTCAGCAGCACTTCAGAGGCATGTCAGCAGAAATCCAAGAGCTAAACAAACCACTACGAGTGACAGGTCCCCTCCTTTTGAGCCCAAACCCCTTCCAAGCAAGGCAGAGCTGTCAGCGGGGAGCAGAGCTGCCTGGAATCACACACAGCTCCAGTTTTGCTGTAGCACATCCACAAACTTGCCAGCCCAGGCTGTGAATCAGTGACACTTTGTAGTATTTCATCTCTCCCCTCCTCGCCTTGCCTGCCTCAGGAATTCTTTATCCCCAGCCTTTGAAGAGAGCTGCTCCCTTATCTAATTTGCTACCCCCGGCGGGTGAGGCACAGTGGCATTTTGGATTCTTAAGATTGCCACGTACACAGTTTTCCCATTAATTTTGATCCTGCTTCAAACAAACAGTGCAGACAGCATGGTCCAGTGGTCCTTCCCACTAATAGCCAGAACAAGCAGAGGAGACAAATTCAGTTTGTAAGAAACAGCACAAAGCTCATTAGGCTGGGGAGGAAGAGAGGTGGTAATGTAAATAAGAGAGTAACCTCATCAAAAGAGTATGTTTAATGCTAACAAGGAAAAAAAAAAAAATCAGTGCTGCACCTGACATGAATATCATGAGTTTCCAGCAGCAGGTTGTGCACTAAGAAAAATGCAAAACTTGCCAAGGTATCTCCAGCAGCTCCCCACACACCCCACTCCATGCCTGAATGCTACCTCGTGCTTCCAGCAGTGTGATTCCACACCTCCCCAGCTCACCTCCTGCCCTTCTGGGAGGGCAGGAGATGGAGCTGAGCACCCGAGCACACTCCCACACAGACAATCTGAGAGACAGGCACACCCAGCAGCCAGCAGGGGACCATTGATCACCAAAAAATAAACCACTCCATCTGCTCCCTCAGCCCTGACCAGCAAAAAAAATACACTATTATGAAACACCTCCCCAAAGGCAGGTCCAGGAAATAAAATTCAGAACTCTACCGTGCAGCAAAGCTCCTGGAGTTGGTCCTGTCCCCTCTAGCACCTCATCCTGTGCCATGGCCCATAAGCTCCTTCTCTGTCTCCAAGAAATTGCTGCTTTAGCATATTTTTTCTCCTCTCACCATCTCCTCTACGTAGCAGTCACTCCTTCCTTCTGAGGCATCCCCAGGTGTTAAATACCCCACTAATCTCCAAGCAACTGTTCTCACCTGGCTTTGAAGCCTGACATTTCTGGTTCTGATCAGAGGGGTTGTTTGCCCAAAAGCTTCCCTACCTTCCCTGCCCAAAGTCTGTACAGACAGACCTCACATTTACATCCACACCCAGGGCCCCTCTCCTGTCCCCTTACTGCTTTTTCCCTGCGATTGGAAAGTTGGGAACAAAACCCAAGGACTTCCAGGACTTGAAAACAGCAATGATCTGGGACAAGCTTTTAGCAGATGCAATAGGGACCTACAAGCAGGACAGGGTCTCTTCATCAGCAACTGCAGAGACAGGACAAGGGAGAATAATATTAAAATAAAAGAGGAGAGATTCATATGAGATATTAGGAAGAAGTCATTCCCTGTGTGAGGGTGGGGAGGCCCTGGCACAGGCTGCCCAGAGAAGCTGTGGCTGCCCCATCCCTGGGAGTGCCCAAGGCCAGGCTGGAGCACCCTGGACTCTTGGAAGGTGTCCCTGCCCATGGCAGGGGGGTTGGAATGAGATGAGCAATAAGCTCCTTTCCAACCCAAAACATTCCATGATCTCCAGCAATCTAGTTGGAGAGACAGCCTCAATGCAATCATGTCCCAGCAGTGGCACTAAGGGATGTGGAGATGCTTCTCACAGGAACAACTTGATCCTGAAGGTCCAGCTGAAAAGCTGCTTCACCCAGCACAGCCACAGAGCTGGCAGTGCCAGGAACCACTCCTGGTTTTTGGGATCTGCAGGGTTTCTGAGCCCCCACCCTGTGCCCTCCTGCAAAGTGGCCGCGGTTCCAGGGCCATCTCCCGTTTTCCAGCATTTCCCTGACCCCTAGTGACAAGATGTGGCTGTACAGCAGCCGCTTAACATGCAGTGCTGAACCCT
Organism: Climacteris rufus; assembly: GCA_013398175.1. Classification (NCBI taxonomy): domain Eukaryota; kingdom Metazoa; phylum Chordata; class Aves; order Passeriformes; family Climacteridae; genus Climacteris; species Climacteris rufus. Next base: position 48,609 of record VZRZ01006721.1, on the reverse strand, counting down.
CCCTGCATAAACAAGGAACAAAACTCACTCTTTAATATGGGAAAACTGTTTCCAGATCTGTCAAGATGCTCACCCTCCGCAACCCCTGCGAAGTTGCCAGAAAATCCAACCTGTTTAGCAAAGAGACTCAAATTTGGGCTGAAAGTCAGGAAACAAGCTGAATACAAGAAGCTTCCCTTGTGCCAGGCTCCAGCTGTGCCCAGGAAAGCCGAGTTACAGGGCTAATCCATCAGCAAACCAGAAAAAACAAGGGGTAGGGAGGAGGCAGGTTTGATGGATTGCCTTCCCCCAGGGCAAATGCATCCTGTTTCAGGGAACTGAGTGACCTTGGCAAGGCCACAAACTCCGTGATCTCACTGCTGTCTGCCACGGGCCATGGAGCAAACTCCTGGCAAGCTGGGGGACAGGACCTGTGACACAAGGGTACATTACCTGCCAGGACGCAGGCCCTTGTTTTTGTCACACCACTTGGTTTCAAGGGCAAACACAGAGTCCAAACAGGATTATTCCGGCCCAACTCTGCGTTTTCAAATCTTCTCAACCATGCCAGGCTTCTCCATGCATGGGCTTGGAATGGGCTGTCTCTTCCAGCACAGGATCCATGGCAAAGTGCTCTTGGACAGTTTGGACTCAGGTTTGCATCATCCTCCTGGGAAACCTCCCTTCAGTGCAACACTTCTCGCTCCCAGATGCTCTGATATTCCTTGATATATGACATTCCTTGCAAACAGTCACCTCCCCCTTTGGGATTAAGGTTTTTTAGACATTAGAAGTGGTGATGCCATTTTATTGCCATTTTTTACATCTTTGTTCCATGCAGGGTACCTATACTGTGCCTGACACAAAGGACCTCCACCTAACACACCATGTGAGCAGAACTAAGCCCCAGTTTCCACCAGCCTTCAATTTATTTTGTTCAGTGCTCTGAGGGCCTCACCGATTTTGATAAAACACTGCTACAAGAGGAAATCTCACACATAATTAATGAATGATTCATCTCTGTTTATTGGGCCCTTTTGTCAACTTAAACTTGTCACACTTGCCATAAATCCCCTCCAGTGCTAAACAAACTCTAATTAAATCTATTGTGCCATGAGAGCAATGCTTCAGATTGCAGATGATGAAAGAATTTGGCCCACCCTGGTTTAAAACAGCCTTTGGGTCACACCTTCTCTGGGCACCCTGTGCCAGGGCCTCCCCACCCTCACAGGGAACAATTCCTTCCCAATATCCCATCCAACCCTGCCCACTGGCACTGGGAAACCATTCCCCTTGTCCTGTCATTCCAGGTCCTCATTCAAAGTCCCTCTCCAGCTCTTCAGAGCCCCTTTGGGGACTGGAAGGGGCTCTAAGGTCTCCCTGTTCTTGCTCCTCTCCTACAAAGACAGGCTGGGAGAGCTGGGGGTGTGAAGAGAAGGCTCTGGAAAAACCTGAGAGCCCCTTCCAGTCCCCAAAGGGGCTCCAAGAAAGCTGGGTCCCAAGGGATTCCTGGAAAAGCAAACCTGCAGGAAGATGATATTGAGCATGCTCTTAAGTGAGGAGCCAGCACAGGCTATGGGGAAGAACAAAAAATGAGACAAATAAAAAAAAAAAACACACAGAGGAAAACAAAAGAACAACAAAAGATACCCAACTCACCCAAACAACACTTGTTGTTCTGTTGGGCCATCAAAATCTTTCAGAGAAAGTGAAATGAAAAGGGGAAAAAAATAAAAAAAATTTTTGAGGTGGAAGGTAGAACACAGCTCTCAAGTAAAGCAGCTTTCAGGGCCAGATATATTTTGTTAAAAACTTACTGCCAAAATAAAAATATAAGCAGGTGAGGGATACGAGAGCTCCCTCCAAATATGCAGAATCCTGTGCACATGTGGGTTTAGCTGCCACTGTGCTCAATAAAAGCATCACAGCTCTAAACTAGACAAAAAGGAGAGGGAAAAAGAGCAAAACTCTGTTGCCAGTAAACAGGCTCACCCCTTGCACAGGGTGCAAACTATTCTGAGCAAACACCTTGCCCAACACCCCTCAATTAATCATTAAAAAGGAACCTAAAGGGTCCCATCTCAGAAAGGGAAACTAAAGCTGTGCAGAGGGGGAGTTTTATGCCTTTAGAGGTTCAGGAGTTGGGGTCAGCCAAAAGATTCCCCTGGACACAACTCCACACCCTAGAGTGAGGAAAATCACAAGTGCCCTATTGATATTTTTTAGGACCAGCTCATGCCTCTGCAAGGAATCCCTCCCCTGAAAGGTTGGCAATTAAGGCTGGATTTATCACCCAAGAGAGAAAATGACAAAGGAGCTGAGCAATCAGAAGACACAGTGTAAGGAATCGCTTTTCTGCTGAAGTTGTCCATCTCTAGAGGGCTGAGGTGGCCTTTGGTTGCTCTGCACATATTGCCAAGGTAAATAGGATCAGCTCCCAGCCAGGCTGGATGGAAATGGAGGCAAAGCCAGGTAACACAAGGGATTTGCTTCCTGCCCATCTCCAGATCAACAGGGAGGCCAAAAGAGGCATTGCCACTCAGCCCAGCTGCCCTCGAGGCCCTGACAGGTCACCTGCCCAAATTATTATTTACAGGGGCTCTTCTGCTGGGCTGTGCTGATGAAACTGCCAGCCCTGCAATTCCAGCTTATGCCAAGAAAATACTCTGCTGGCCTTTGCCAACCTTCAAACAATCCCACCTCTTGATTTCATTGCTGGAAAATGCAGAGCACACCTCCTCCTTTCATCCACAGCAAAGCTTCCAGCCTCACATCTGCTGCACACAATTATTTTCTTCTCAGGTGCTCCACTACTCTCCAAATCTTTTCTCCCCAGACAGACACTCAGGATGTCCCAGGACAAAAAAAAAATGCTCATTTTTCTTTTTCATTACCCTGGCAAGCAAACCTACAGAGGGCAAAAAAAAAAAGAAAAATCAAAAAGGAAAGGGAGAATTTGCTTCCTTCTAACTTGCCTGCTGGAGAAACAAATCATCTCTGTGGTACCCATAATCCCTTAAGTAGAAAACAAAATGTGTACCAGAGTATATACAAGGGATGTATGCCACACTAAAAATCTGGAATTAGTTGCTTTAAAGGTGAAGAAAGCCATGAGGGAATAGCAGGGGGCTGAATTTCTGTCTGCCACATACACCAGCACAGTAAAAAATTGTTGCCAGCACTGGAAAATCGCCCAACACGTGAGTGGGTTTAGCAGACCACGAGCAGCAGGACACGGGCACAGATCGCGCAGGGAGAGGGAAAACGCCAGGGAGCAGCCACACCATCTCGGCAACGGGAGAAACACCTTAAAAACTCCCAGAAATGTGCTGCACACACTCCCCCCGCTTCCATGGGTCTTAGCCCATGTGCTGAGATGCAATCCCAGAGGTGCAATCCCAGAGATGTGATCCCAGAGATGTGATCCCAGAGATGTAATCCCAGGGATGTAATCCCAGGGATGCAGTCCCAGAGATGTAATCCCAGGGATGTAATCCCAGGGATGCAGTCCCAGAGATGTAATCCCAGGGATGTAATCCCAGGGATGCAGTCCCAGAGATGTAATCCCAGGGATGTAATCCCAGGGATGCAGTCCCAGAGATGTAATCCCAGGGATGTAATCCCAGGGATGCAGTCCCAGAGATGTAATCCCAGGGATGTAATCCCAGGGATGCAGTCCCAGAGATGTAATCCCAGGGATGTAATCCCAGGGATGCAGTCCCAGAGATGTAATCCCAGGGATGTAATCCCAGGGATGCAGTCCCAGAGATGTAATCCCAGGGATGTAATCCCAGGGATGCAGTCCCAGAGATGTAATCCCAGGGATGTAATCCCAGGGATGCAGTCCCAGAGATGTAATCCCAGGGATGTAATCCCAGGGATGCAGTCCCAGAGATGTAATCCCAGGGATGTAATCCCAGGGATGCAGTCCCAGAGATGTAATCCCAGGGATGTAATCCCAGGGATGCAGTCCCAGAGATGTAATCCCAGGGATGTAATCCCAGGGATGCAGTCCCAGAGATGTAATCCCAGGGATGTAATCCCAGGGATGCAGTCCCAGAGATGTAATCCCAGGGATGTAATCCCAGGGATGCAGTCCCAGAGATGTAATCCCAGGGATGTAATCCCAGGGATGCAGTCCCAGGGATGCAATCCCAGGGATGCAGTCCCGGCGATGTAATCCCAGGGATGCAGTCCCAGGGATGCGGTCCCAGGGATGCGGTCGGTGATGATCGCAGGACACGGACGGGGCCGGGAGCGCTGCCACGCTCCTCACAAGTGCTGCCAGCAGCACCAGCCGCTTCAACCGCCCCTCTCCATCCCGTTCCACCTTTTCCTTGTGCCCCAGCTGAAGGAAGTGACCCGCAGCACAGGGCTGGGTGTTCAAGGGGAAGCCGCATCCTCCCTTCGGCGTGCTAGGGCTCCCCGCCTGGGCATCCCCCGAGCCCCTGGGGCCCCGCAGGCGGTGCCCGGTGCTGGGCAGGCTCTGCCGGCCGGGGGAGGACCCGGTAGCCTCGCCACGCCTCCACCAGCCCGGCCAAGCCGCGGCTGCAGCGGGATCGGCAGGGCGAGCATCCCCCCGGCGCGCCGGGGACACGGGCCACGGAGAGCCGCGGGCCATGGTAGGTCGCCGCTGGGAAAGCCGGCTGTTTCTTCGGCCTTTTGCAAGGCAGGAAGGTCTCGGCGGCAGCGGCAGGCTGCGGGGAGAGGCAGCAGGGACGGGAGGAAGGAGCGGAGCGCTGTGGTTAATCAGTAACGCGGCTGCCGCTCGCTGTGCAAAGGCAGCGCTCTGCGGGCTCCTTCCTCTGCGAGGGGCAGGGAAAGGGCTCCCAGCAGAGACCCCCCTCATTCTGCAGGGCAAGGGGGACCCCCATGTGTGCTCCGCCTGCACAGCCCCCCGGGCCGGCTGGAAGTGAGCTGTTCCTGGAAGGAAAAGAGCGTGGGCCCTGTGGAATACAGCGTTCCAGCCCTGCCCGCTCACCCAGGGCTGTCCCCTGTACCTCCTCCTGGGTGACGAGTCACTCCTTACAGTAGGAAAAGTTTCTTCCCTCTGAGGGTGGTGAGGCCCTGGCACAGGGTGCCCAGAGAAGCTGTGGCTGCCCCTGGATCCCTGGAAGTGTCCAAAGCCGGGTTGGATGGGGCTTGGAGCAACCTGGGATAGTGGAAGGTGTCCCTGCTCACAGCAGGGGTTTGGAATGAGATGGTCTTTAAGGTGCCTTCCAACCCAAATCATTCTGTGATTCGAGAAAAGGGAATATTTTGGTTAGTGCAAAGAGAGTTGTTTCATCTCCAGAGAGCTCAAAGCTCTCCCAATTTCCCATGCTGGTTCCTTTCCCTCGGTTGCACAATGCTTCCACTCGGTTTCCTGCTGGCAAAAAATAAAAACAAAAATCCCAACTCCTTAGCAGTTGAGAGCCAGCAGAAGAAAACAAAATAATTTAATTTCCCTAATAAGAAGAGTGTGTTTTAAAGGAGTGAGAGCACATGAAAGCATTAACATGCCATCCTGACAAAACCAGCGGGCTGGCCAATGTCCTGGGGTGGAGAAGGAGGGATTGGAGCCGGCTGGAGGGCAGGGGGGTGGCTCCAGGCAGAGGCTTTGCCATCACAAGGCACAGCAGGAGGAATTGGCTCTGTGTGGTCTGTGGGCCAAACCTCAGCCTGGCCATGCGGAGCTCTCCGAGAGGAGCTGGGCTGGAAAAAGCCCCGGGGCCCATCCTCCCACGTAGTCACACCAAAGGCTCAGAGAACAATTGCACCACGTCCCTCCCGAGCAGCCTGCTCGCTTGCTCTGCCCGGGGGAGGCTGCTTTGGAACGCAGCCCCCTGCATCCACAGCCCTCTGCTGCAGTGAGCAACTCCAGCTTTTACCTCTCCTGAGCACGGATAAGGAGCAGGTTTCAGGCCCTGGACCCAAATCCTGCCCTGTTCCCATCAGAGTCCCCCGGGGGTGCCCCCCTGGCAGCGCCCCGTGCAGAGCCATCCTCTGTCCCCACGTTATCCGGTTGCTAAGCTACCTGTGCCCGCCTTATCACACCATCAGCAGGGAAGGGCAAAGGCTGAGGGTTTGTTGAGCTAAGTCATGTTTGCTCAGTGCCTTCCCTCCCAGCCCGGAGCTGGGGAGAGGACAGGGTTGACATTTGGGGGGCGGGGTGACAGAGCCGAGGCTGGCAGGGGGCCATTTAAAACACAGCGAGGCCAAAACCTGCACAGGGCAAGGAAGGCTTTCCCCAAAATCGTGCAATGCCAGGGGGACAGGAAGCATCCCAGCCCCAGCCACCCCACACTAGGGTTCAGTGGCACCCTGGCACTCTCCATTCTGTGCAGTTTAAGGGTCAGGGACACACAGAGAGGCAGGCACCCACACAGCCACGGGAACAGGGAATCATCTTTCCAGTCTTCCCCAGAAGCACCCACAAAAACATCAGCTCCACAGCTGCTCCTTTGGTTTTGTACAGCCTGTGAGCAGGTAAATCCTAGGAAGGGATAGTTTGCCTCAGTTGCTCTGTCATTTTTAAGGGCCACTTCTGAGCATTGATGCCCAAGCACAGCATCTCAGGGGGGTGCTGACCAAACACCCACAAAAAACTGGGCCAGATTTGTTGGGACTCATATCTAACTTGCCACACTTGGCTCTACAGCACCTAAAGGAAAAGAAACTGCAAAGAGTCCTTATCATCACCAACTGGAAAGATCAACTCACCCAAACCTGCCAGAGCTCAAGGAGCATTTGGACAACACTCTCAGGGACCTGGTGGGATTCCTGGGGCTGTCCTGTGCAGGGCCAGAAGTTGGAGTTTGATGATCCTAGTGGCTCCCTTCCAACTCAGAACAATCTGTGTTCTTTCAAAGAATTTTAATTGCCAGAACATAACATTTCAGAGAGCAGTACCCCTCTGCACTCACTGCTGCCTTCCCCACTGAGCCAGAACAAGCTGGGCTTGGGCAGTCCCCATCCCCAAGAGCTTCACTTTAGTTTCATCTCTGACTATAAACACCCCTCAAAGCCAAGAACTGCTGCTTCCCCACTACCACCCCTTAAAAACTAAGTACAAGCAGCTCTGCCCAAGGCAGAGCTCAACCACAATCCCTCTCTCTGCCCTTTATTCCTCACAGACAGCCTCTGAAACTCCACTGTAATATAAAGGAGATGGAAAGAAGGAGCTGAACTGCAGCTTAGTGTGACTCATCTCTGATCCACACCTTCTTGCTCCTAAAAAGCAGGCTCCTAACAAATAAATAAATAGATAGATAAATAAATAAATGCCTTCTACTTTGGGAACTGTAAAGCAATTCTCAGATCTAGAAACAATCACAAGAGTTTCAGTTTTTTAAGCTTTATTTTTTCCCCAGAAAATTTTATGTACAATAAAATGTATTTTGGAGTTTAACCTCACCCAGGTATCGTTTCTGTGTGAGGTTTCATGTACCTCAGGCAGATGAGAGGACAGAAGGTTCCAGCTGGACTTTCTAGGTACATGCAGGATGTGTTCCAGGCAGGGAGCAGAGGACATTGATATTCCAACCCTCCCAGCCACTCTGCAGCTGTGTTCCCTTAACTCCACAACCCAAGGGATGCCTTGTTGCTCTGCACATCTGCTTCATCCCACCTCTGCCACGCTGATCTGCTCCTCTTCCCTTTCCTTCCCACGGTGCCAGGCAGGAAAAGCCCACAGGCTGAGCACGGAGGAGAGGGAGCAGCTGCTGCCAAACCTGCGAGCCGTGGGCTGGAACGAGGTGGAAGGCAGAGATGCCATCTTCAAAGAGTTCCACTTCAAGGACTTCAACCGGGTATGAGCACCAGGGGCACGGGGTTTTACAAACTGGGACACCTGGTGTGCAGAGCAGGGAGTGCCCTCTGCAAGGCTCAGCCACAGAAACCCCGCTGTGTCTCTCCCAAAATGTAATGGCTGAGCAAGATACCCTGCTGCAGACACCAGGGTGGTCAATCCAGCACGCAGTTTTTCTGGGAAACACTCCTCAGGGAGAGGAAAACCCATAGAAAACTCCAACAGAGACACAGAACATCCCAGGCCTTGTGTTTGGTTGGGTTACCTAGAAACAGGCAGTGTAAAATTAGTAGTAATGGGATGAAAACTGATTTATTGCAGGGTAAGTGGTTCAGAGTGAACTTTCCTTCTTACTCCACAGGCCTTTGGCTTCATGACCAGAGTGGCTCTGCAGGCAGAAAAGCTGGATCACCATCCTGAATGGTTCAATGTGTACAATAAGGTAAGAAGCAGGGATGGTGGGGGCAAAGCAGGGCTCTTCAGGAAGCAGAGACCTTTTTTTAGGGACAAAACAGGAGCAGCAAGTCCTGTTTGCATCAGCAGGACCTCTTCCTTCAGATGCTGTTCCTGTAGCACAGCCAGCCTATGGCCAGCACAGAGCCTTTCTTCCTCCTTTTTCCCTGTCCAGCCCATAGGGCAGCAACAGGGCTGCTTTTTTAGAGAGCTTCTGGGGAAAAAGTGAGTGAAACGTGGGCACAGGCAGCTGCTGTGAGCAGGGCAGGGGTGGCACTGACAGCTTGGGGCCAGGAGCTGCAAGAAGGAGGAAACCAGGCAAAGCACCAGAGCTCCTCTCCCACCCCAAGGAATTTTGCTAAACAGTTTGGAGCTACTGCCTCATCAGATGCAGCATTGGGGGAAACCACCTCTCAGCAACACTCAGTCTGTCTGTCTGTCCACTGTAGGTTCACATCACCCTGAGCACCCACGACTGCGGGGGTTTGTCAGAGCGGGACATCAACCTGGCCAGCTTCATCGAGCAGGTGGCAGCCTCCCTCTCCTGACCAGAGAGAAATCCAGAAACCCACTGTGCCACTCTGTCCTGCCCACAAGGCTGCACCAAGAGCCTTCTCCCACTTCCAAGCCAGATCCTGGATCCAGACTGCCCAACACCTCCCCCCTGCAGGGTGCATATATCCACCTCTCATCTTGCAAATTCCATCCTTAAATCCTTTCTCAGCCATAAGATCCCACACCACCCCAGCTGCTGAGCCTTGTACTAGGAGTCAGTCATATCATAAAATCCTGGAAGGGTTTGGGTTGGAAGGGACCTTAAAGATCATCCTGTTCCAATTCCCTGCCATGGGCAGGGACACCCTCCACTGGATGAGGTTGCTCTGAGCCCTGTCCAACCTGACCTTGGACACTTCCAGGGATCCAGGGGCAGCCACAGCTTCTCTGGACACCCTGTGCCAGGGCCTCCCCACCCTCACAGGGAGGGATCATTTCCTAATATCCATCTAAATCTAGTCTCAGTGTGAAGCCACTGTCCCTTGTCCTGTCACTACAGGCTCTTGTAGAAAAGTCCTCCATGTTTCCTGTTGGCTCCCTTGGAAAGAGAGGTACTGGAAGGCCACCCCAAGCTTCTCTTCTCCAATCCCAACTCTCTCACCTTTCCTCATAGCAGAGCTGCTCCATCCCTCTGATAATTTTGGTGGCCTCCTCTGGATGTGCTCCAGCAGGTCAATGTCCATCCTGAGTCATGTTACACAACTGCACCAGTAAATCTTTCCAGAGCCCAACCCCACCCAGCCACTGTGTTGTTGCTTCTTACCTCCTGGAGTGTGCTTTTTGCCTAAAACATGTTTTGTGAACCCTCTGGCTTCTCTGTAACAAACCAGCAAAGTGCTGTGCAATTTGTCATTGCTGTAACCCCTCTCTAGCAGTATTACATCAGGCACGTGGTGTCACCCTGGCAGGAATCGGCCTTTAGTAGGATACCCACTGAAAATGTTTACATTAAACATCTTGTTTGACCTGATGGCACTTTGGAAAGAGGCCTCACTGATCAAATGACACCAGCAGGGTTTCCCAGGGCAGGTGCAGCCCTGACTGCTCTCAAGAAGGGGCTTTTGCTATGGAGAAACTTCACACAGAAATGACAGGTGCTGTTTCTGCACCTCAGAGTGACCACAGTCTGAAAGACAAAAGAGTTTATCAAAACCAGAGCAGGTAGAAAGTGCTTGTGTAAAATCACAAGTGTTCTGAGCCAAGGCACAAACACACAAGGCACAAGCAAAAGGCACAAAAGCAGCACAGCACCAGGCCAGGGGCTGCTTAGGGTGGAATACTTCCCAAAAAGAGGCTGTGGGTGGATTTGGTGGTCCAAGATCTTCACTAATACAAGGAACAATTTGATGTGAAACCAAGAGTATTTGCTTTCAACACAACAGTCTGGGGAAAAACACTACAAACACCCAGTTCAGGTCTTTTTTTTCTCCCCCTTTTTTTAACCTTTTAAAGTCCTACAAAGTATTAATAGAAAATCCATAGCTCTTGCAGCATCTCTGAACATCACACACACAGACACCACCTTCATCTTGACAGAAGGACAGAGCAGCCCTCAGGCAGCGTTACTAAGATTCATAAACCATCCTCCCTGTCACAGACCAGGCTGTGCAGGAGCAAATTCCAGGAACAACATTCACTCAAATGAGCACTGAAACAGAAAAATAAAAGCTCAGTGAGCCTACAGAAACGCACCATTTTAATACAAACCAGGCCCATTTTCACCAGCTCTCCAGCTACTTCAGCCTCCAGTTTGACAGTGGCAAATCAGAGCAATGCAGAGTACTGCCATCAGATCAACTCATCCCATTTGTCCATTAGAAAGTCCATGTGGATTTACTGAGCAAGGTATTATTGTGTTGTACGCAGCCCTTCCACTCCCCTCTCCCCCAAGTCATCAGAAAAGTGCAGATGAAATCCATGGCATGAAGACACACATCTCTTCTTGGTCCATCCCATTGGATATTCTTCATTCTAGTACCTAAGAGCAAGCAAATCCCTTGGGAATGCTGTGTACAAGCAACAAATTCAGTGTCCCACTTGGAAAACCTGAAAATCCTGCAGGAAATAAACAATCAGGAGGATTCCTCCAGGTCTAAAAGTACCGTCCAGTTTCAGATCATAATCCAGTTCGTCAAATTCTTCTTTGATTTTTCTGTCTTTTAAACAAACACACAGCCTGTAAACCCATTTTTCCAAGACCATTTGGCATGATAAAGGAGATGCAGATGATGTTAGGTGAGAAGGATGAATAAAAATTACACACCAGGGAATTAGTGGCCTGTTCCTGACCACAGGATTACATTTACAGTCTAGGACAAATAACACATGGAACAATTAAACCCACAAATATTATTAATAAGCAAAGCCCAGAATAGAATACACTGATTTACAAATAACATCTTCAAATACATCCAAAAATGTGAAATGGAGCACTGATCTGTTAGATCCATCTACTTCCTGGGAGGAAAATGCAACCAGGGAAGGAAGAGAAGGGAGTTTCTCTCTCCTTCAGCCCACCCCAATCCACCCCTTCTTTCTTTTAAAGCAGAAACAAATAGAGTACCTCCCTTTTTTGTTTTGTCTCCTTAAATCTCGGTTCCAAAGAGAACCATCACAGCAGCCAGACACTTAAGACTGTCTCCAAAGTACTGCAAACTCAGAGATACAGTAATGGTCACATTGGCAAGACCTTGGGAGAATAAACAGGTCCAACACAAACTGCCAGAGCTGATATCACCATCAAGAGACTCTCAGGCAATTCAGTGATTGCAAAAGGGCTCAGAGACATGCATAAAGTCATCAATTTCAGGGCAGATGGCCAATTACTTGTGTCTCCTAGCACTGGGAATAAAGCTGCTGGAAAGCCAGTATCCTTCCCACAATGGCTGGGCCCAAGGCTGCACTGGTTTGTGCAGGGGCTGGCAAGGGACCTCACTCCTTAAAACTCCTGTGCTTCAGCCAGGGTCAGCTTCAGGCTAACAGGCTACAGCAGAGAGATGCCTTCAGATACCCTGCACAGGACTGTGCAGACATGGCACAAAACCTTCACCCACGTGTGGGATTCTGCCTGAGAAACTCTCTGTTCCATGCAAAAAGCCAAGAGGAAACATGGGAAAGCCCTGCAGGAGTAACTCCTCTGCTACTCAAGGGATTCTGGCTTGTCCTTGAGGCCACAACTGCCTCACAAGCTGCACAGGGAAAACTCTCTCACCCTAAAAACAGCAGGGAAAAATAGGAAGGCTGAGACATATACCCAAGGCTTGAACTCCTCCGACTTGCTGCATCCTTTCCTCTTCCTCCCAGAGCTCTCCCAGCATCTTTGTAATACTGTGAAGGGACTTGGCTCATTACAATTACTATTCTACCTTACAGGCAAGGGTGCTTCCTCTGAGGCCAGCCTGCCTTTGAGGTTTGTTGTCAGAATTAGTACCATAAAGAGATGACCGCAGCCACGGTCGTGGTCAACAGCTGAACCCTCCAACCCTCCCTGGCACGCCACAAAAGTAAAAGCCAGAGAAGCATCAAGGCACAATGGTGAATGCCCTTTTGAGAATGTGCCTTAAAAGAATCAGTGCAAAGAGGCTGAGATTACTGCTATTACAAAAGTCACCTTTTGGATACTAAAAGACCGTGGTAAAAAAAAAAGCCGCCTGCGCGCGACGTCCCCGGCTGTGACGCGGGCCAGGGCCTGGCTGGCTCTACTACAGCATCATGAGGGGACAGTGCACAACCTTCTTCAAGTTCTGAACAGTGAAATGAGCTTTGCACCTCCCTCCAGAATTGTGCAAGGTAAAACAGCACTCCAGGGTGGCCAATGCATGTCTTCTAGGAGAGGCAGGGGAGCGAAACAGCTACGGTGCACGCAGGGTTTTCAGTACCATCCCCTTCCCCTCCCTACACTGACTGTGTGGTTTCTATTTCTGCTGCTGTTCAAGAGATTCCAGGAAAGGATTTTGTGTTGTTTTTTTCTCCCCCTCAGCAGATATTGATTGCAGTCCCACTGAGATCTCCAGAGGGGATTTCAAAAGGAGGCCATGACTGCCTTCCCTCTGCCAATTTATCAGCTCTGCATTACACAGATAAAAGGCTCCCAGCACGGTCTGTTAAATGCAGCAGCTTAGAGGAATACTCAAAAGAAAACAAAATTTCCAATTTATTGTCTACCTTCAACTTCTGGGAAGACTGGAGCTGTGCAACACAAACGTTGAGAACTCAAATTTAACACTTGGCTGGACACTGGCTGAATACCAGGTCTGAGGAGGAGAAACAACAAGGAATGGAGTGACACGCAGAATACCTGAGGAATCTGGAGTTGTGGAATGGACATTCAATTCACCATCAATAGCCATGATGAAAACAGGCAGGGGGAAGGAGGAAAAGCCCTGAAACTGAAGTTGGGCATGAAAACAGTGCTGATTCAGAAGAGATTAAGACAGGGAAGGGATTTTTCCAGATCAAGCCACCCTCAGACCTGCAATTTGTAGGAACAAAGGCTTACTGCAATCTCTTTCCCTAGGAAACCTTTGGAACCACCCCAGTGCTCGCTGGCAAGGCACCCATTGTGGCACTACAGTCAGTGGTGGCCGGGAGAGCCGTTCATGTGCTTCTCACTGCTGAGAACATCCGTGCTGTACAGGCCATCCAAGTAGGCCTGGGAGATCTCTGCCACCAGGCTGCGGTCTGGCACGGACTGGGCCATTCCATAGATGGCTCCCTAAGCAGAGGAGAGCAGCTTGTTACACAGGAGAAACAGGCTCAGCCCACACACCCCTGCATGGCACACTGGCCTCCTCACCATGCCGGTGGTCTTGGCGTTGAGGTCCTTCATGATGTCCTGGATGCTGTCCTTGACATCCTTCAGGAACTGCTGGGCAACACCAGGCTTGGTGTGCAGCTTGGTGAGGCAGAGGTGGATGCTGGGCAGGCAGGGCAGAGGGGAGAGGTTAACCACACCTCCAGTACACACAGCTCCACATTTTCTCAGTAACCAACAGCAGCCACTGATAGCTGGGTATCTCCTTAAAACAGCATTCCCACTAAAGGTAATCCCTGCAAAATGCTTCTAGAACCAGCTCCTCTTTCCCTCCTTCCTGAATTCACCACTAGGTTAAAGGCTTATTCTCTCACCTCATTCCAGGTACCTCTGCTGAGAAAAATGCAGCTTTCTCTTGACCCTTGCCATCATTTTCTTCTCCTTCCTCTGTAGCTTCCAAGCCATCACCACAAGGAAGCACCCACCTCTGAGCTATCACCTCTCTAGACTGCTTCATGGGGCCAGTTAAAAATTTTATCAGTGCAGCTACATCTGAGAGCACTGGCCCCTTTTGCCCACAAAAAAACCCAACTTCCCACTTAAAGAAAGTCTCTGACAAAGATTCATTTTACGTTGAAAATAACCAGCCCCTCACTGTTCTTTCAGTTACCTTCATCTTCAGTGGGCAGCAGGAAGATACTAAAAATAAATAACTGAGGGTTTGTAGATTGATTTAACTAAACATGAGATAAAGCCTTGGTTATTTATATTTTCCTGCTTGTATTGCAGAGAGGTAAATAGAAAAGGAGCCTCAGATATGTCCTCTGCCAGGCTCATTAAAATTACTATTTCTTTATCCTCACTGCTGTTTATTGGCAATTACAGAAGTGATTCCTGCTCGGCAGAGGAAAAGGCTACATACCATTTATCAGATGTGGACAACAGCACTCAGCAAATCACCACAGCTACATGGCCTGAAGATGACCATTTTGCATACCCTGGCTAAACACATCACTCCCTGCTCTCCACACTCACCTTGGTGGGAACTGTAGGACATTCAAGTTCCATCCTTTTGCAGCTAAAAAATTAGATAATCGATAGATGTCGAAAGTGTCTGAGCCAATGGAGAGGACAGACACCTCTGGCTTCCCAAAAATGAAGATGCTGTCAATTTTTCTCAGCCTTGAAAAGAAGGAGGAGAAAAGAAATGACTGATCAGGGTTACAGGGTTCAGACATTCTGTCCTCCCAGCTGGAACCTTAAAGGAAAAGCTGCAGAAGGGAACAGGTAACAGCACATTCCCACCCAAAAAATCATGCACCCAGCCCAGGTCAGTGGGATTTGCCAGAGAACCCAGGTCACTACATACCCTACAGTCAAGTAAGCTCAGGAAGAAATGGAAAAAAGGGAAGACAGAAAAGCAAGAGGAGACAGAATGGCAGAGAAAATCAGCCTATCTCACACAGCCACACAAGCACCCCAACTAGAAAGTATCACCCTTCTTTTGTCCTCCCTCCAGACTCCCCCTCAGCCACGGCTGAGGCAGAAGGAATTCTCAAAGCAGACTCAGCTGAATAAAGGTGCCAGTACTCTCCCCCTCTGTGCCCCTCAGCTATCTGGGCATAAACAAAGCATGTTCTCCCAGAACTGCCCTGTAGGTCCCTACCCAGCAGCTACCAGGGAGAAAAGAACCAAAAGCAGTTTGGGAGGAGGAGTCCAGCCCAGGGCTGAGGAGCAGGATCCAAACCCACGTACTCGGATTCGAGGAAACGGGCTGTCTCAATGATCCTCTTCGTAGCCTCAACGTAGCCCGACTCTCCAAAGTGCAGCAGAGTTGCCCAACATGCAGCAATGATCCCACCAGGCCTGGAGCCTGCTATGGAGGGGGAGGCATAAATTCCCCCTTGCCAGTCAGGGGCTATGAAGAACTGGTACTTCCTGTACTCCTTGTCACTGTAGAGCACCACCGAGGAGCCCTTGGGAGCGTAGCCATACTGCAAGGGGCACAGAAAGGGTCAGAAAGCAGCAAGAGGGCACAGGAACACATCCAAGCACTCACCAAGATCCCATCTGCCCATCCTGTTGATCTGCTGGAGGGCAGCAAGGCTCTGCAGAGGGACTGGGATAGGCTGGATCCGTGGGCTGAGGTTCAGCAAGGCAAAGTGATGGGGCCTGTGCTTGGGTCACACCAACCCCCTGCAGCTCCAGGCTGGGGCAGAGGGGCTGCAAAGCTGGGAAGGGGCCTGGGGGTGCTGGTGACAGCAGCTGAACATGAGCCAGCGTGTGCCCAGGTGACCAGGAAGGCCAATGGCACCTGGCCTGGAGCAGGAATGGTGTGGCCAGCAGGACCAGGGGCAGTGACTGTGCCTCTGTGCTGGGCACTGCTGAGGCCCCTCAGTGCTCTGCTCAGTTCAGGGCCCTCACAGCAAGAGAGACACTGAGGGGTTGAATTGTGTCCAGAGCTGGGAAAGGGCCTGGAGCATCAGGAGCAGCCAAGGCTCAGCCTGGAGAAGAGGCTCAGGGGGGACCTTCTGGTTCTCCACAACTCCTTGACAGAAAGGTGCAGCCAGGGAGGGTTTCCTCTTCTCAGAGGAAACAAGTGACAGACAAGAGGAAACAGCTTCAAGTTGTGCCAGTGGAGGTTCAGGTTGGAAATCAGGAGCAACTTCTTCATGGAAAGCACTGTCAGGGAGAATGGGCTCTCAGGGTTGAAGAGGCTGCCCAGGGAGGTGGTGGAGTCACCATTCCTGGAGCTGATTCAAGAAATGACTGGACATGGCACTCAGTACCCTGGTCTGGTTGATAAGGTGGGGATTGGCCAAAGGTTGGACTTGATTTTGAAGGTCTTTTCCAACATGATTCTGGGATTCTGTACTTTGGCACACTGCACCAAGCACGTGACAGAGCAGTCCCTACCCCTGCACCTCAGTGCTTCTCCACACAGTAGGGAAGAGATGCCTGAAGGCCAGGATGGTAACAGGAATCACAGCCCAAAAATGAAAGCTCTGGAAGACCCTTCTCCCCTGTCCTTACCTTGTGGGTGTCAGCAGAAATGCTGGTCACACCTTCCACTCGGAAGTCAAAGCGATGCCTTAGGGGGAACCCTGCCTTGTCCATGAAAGCAATGAGGAATCCACCCAGGCAGGCATCCACATGGAAGGGGATTTTGTACTTCAGAGCAAGCTGTGTGGGAACACGAGATCAGGAAACAGAATGATGTGTTTGGGGCACCCAAACCCCAGTCACCAAAACATGTTTGGCATTTCCCAGTTAAATATTCACTGAACCCTTTGGGAGCATCACACAGAGGACAGGAGATCTGGAAGGGCTGGCTGCTTGCAGGATGCCTTTTCCTGCCTTCCATACAGAGGAAAAGCAGCATGGCATTTTGGCAGTTTGCTGTGTTTGCCAAAGGAATGTGACAAGAGGGTCTGAAAGGAGTATCCTCCATCAAGTATAAGGGCGTGAGCCAAAAGAACAGAAGGTCAGAGGCCCTGGCTGGTCACAGACAAAATAAATAACTGGAGCACAGAGAAGAAAGAAATCAAGAGGTATGTTTGAAAAGTAATAACCCAGCCCTTTGACTCCTACTCCCTCCTCACATTCCTCAGACTTCCACACCAATTTTGCTACAACCTGCAGGCCCTAAATCAAAGCCTTTTCACCAGGTGGATTATTTAGCTGTTCTTTCCTTTCAGGTATCAAAGAACAAGTGCTTCTGGTCGGTCTCACAGTCACACATTCCTCCTCACTCCCAATGTGCCCCCTACATATCCTGCTGTTGGTCAACAGACCAGCAATACCCTTCCAACCAGTGAGATCCTCACACAAATTCACTGGTTGGAATCCTGGAACCCCTCTGCTGTTCCTGTGCTGGTTTTATTGCTACAGCACAAGCAAGTCCCTAGAGGCAGGGGTGTCCTACCTTTGCCACCTCTTCAATGGGGTCCATAACTCCATGAGGGAACTGGGGAGCAGAACAGACCAGCATGGCTGTGTTCCTTGAGATAGCTCTCCTCATTGCCTGAAGATTTAAAGAGAGAAGATGCTCACATTCCACTTACCAAGTGCCATCCTGCCAAAAAAGATAAAAAGTGAGAATATGCAGAGCCTGGTCTTAACAAGCCAATGCACAGAAATGTACAGAGAGGAAAGCAATGAGCTACAAACACTCATCCAATTGGAAACACTGAAACATTTTTGTTCACCCTTCCCTGAAACCTGGAGCTATTTCTGAAATACAGAAATTACCTGATTCTAAATGAATCCCACAGGACACAGGGATAACATCCAGTTATTTCAAACAAAACCTCATCTGCAATGACTTGCTCGTGCTATTTTCCCTTGTTTACAGAAAGCTTTTATCCCTCTCTATCCACCAACTTGCTACCTTGCAGGTTTCTTGCAGTACAATGGTAATTTCCTCACAGAAAGAGGCTGAATTGATACCTGCACATCCACTTCCATGTCCTCATTGAGTGGTATTTGGATCAGCTTCATGCCAAAGTAGTGTGCTGCCTTGTCAAACGCTGCGTGGGCGCTCACCGGGACCAGCCTGGAAAGGAACAGATGGAGCCTGTCAGCCCAGGCAGGCACTTGGTCTCACCTAAAATGATGGACACTCTTGAACAACCCATTAAAGTAATTCCCACTGCATGGTTTTCTATCAACCAGGAACTAGAATTCCCAGGGAAGCTGTTTTCTTGTCATATCAAACAACATTGTACCACCTCCCAGCAGCCACCCTCCCCCAGAGGGGCACAGGAGATAATTCAAAGGGGAAGGAGCAGCACAAACACATCAAATGAACACATTTGCTGTCTCCCATCTCAAATGGCAGTGGCTGACAGCCTTAATTAACCCCATTTTCTGAGGCCTCATATCATTATCAGGGCTTTAAATGTTAGAGAGGGAAGAAAAGAACCTCAAGTGTTGCACTTTTTACATTTTCCCCTCAAAGTAATTAAGCAGAGAAATATTCTCCATGCACCATGTAGAAATTAGGCAGAACATTAGAGACAGCAAATCCTCCATTAGCAGTGCAGATTAGCACAATTCCTCATTTCAGCTCCAACCAGCCCAACTCCAGCCCCAGAGTTTTCAGGCTAAGCCCTCTTTGATCTGAATAAATCAAAACCCTTGAATACTTCAAAGGGCCTGACAATCTCTGCTCGAGAGAGGCCCAGAGCTGATCTGAGCAGGCTGTCTAGAGCAGCAGACAGGTATTGCCAAAATACATCTGCTCAGCACAACCCCCCCCAGGCTGCTTTAAAACTTCCTGTGTTTTTAAACCCTTTCTTTCCACACAGGTTTCTCTCCTCCAGATGGACAAGGAATAGGTGGCAATGGGCTATGAAATGAAGGATTATTGAGGTCCAGCAGCCATCTCAGCTCAAGTAAATCCCACAAAGCAAAAAACTGTGGAGGCACCACTCACATTTCTGGCTGTTTGATGCCTCTCTCGTAAGCCAGGTCTCTGTATGCCTTGCAGGCCATCAGGATGCTTTCAGTCCCCCCAGAAGTCATCTGTCACAAACAAACAAGGAAAAATAATCACCTACATGGATGCTGCAGAAGGGAAAAAGCAAAAAAGGGATGCAGGCACAGCATCTCTTGCCTCAGCTTCAGAGATGCAAAGGACAACTCAGGGTTTCGAGGGCAGCAGAAGCCACTGAACAGCACGAGGCAGCTTTCTGACATCCAGCTTGAAAATGCACATTTAAATGTTGAATCCTCTGTTTAAATGGGGTGGGGGAAAGGGAAAACAAAGTATTCAACTCCAGAGCCTAACAGGAGGGGACCACATTGCACAACCACCTCACAAAACTACACGTACTCAAGGTCTTGATTACCTGGGATTGTTTATCTGGATCACAGATTAATTATGCCACGTCCACAGAAACAACAAAGTTGACTCTGTGTGAGGTCAGCTGAAGTCCAGCGGGGTTTATCAGGTCTGGAGCAGTGCCATGCCAAGGCACAGAGTCAGCTCAGGGTTGGCACTGCTCCTGAGCTACAAAACCTTCCCAGAACCTGGAGTGCTGCAGGACTTGGAGCTCTCCCCCACCTCCTCTCTGCAGAGGCCAGCCTAGCTGTGCTCAACACCAGAGCTTCTAAGCCCTCAGGGACCCAAGAAATTTTACACCAGGAGGAATTTCTGCATTCCTCTGCCCAGTCAGTCCCTCAGTATCCACACAACCCACTAATGTGCTGTCTCAGCCCTCTTTACCCTGACCAGAGGGTTTGCATCAGGAGATGGAAGAGAGGAAGGCACACACAGGTTTACTATTGCAAAGCAGAACTTGAGAGCTGTTACAAACACATAAATTAAACTCCTTACAGGAAGGAATTCCTCAAGTGGGAGGACTGTCTCCTGTTGGCCAGCTTTAATGAGTTCTGGCACACAGGGGACACTGGGCACAACCTTGCACAGTAAAATTTTAACCTGGGAAAAGGTGAGCTTGGTTTTGCAAGCAGCCTGCAGGACTGATTTACTGAGGATCTGGGGTACCTGGCACAGTTATAGAGAGGTTCAGGTGAAAGAGGAATCAGAAGTTACTTGTAATACTTATGGGGAACCAATTTTGCTCCTCAGATCTGCTGAAGTAGCTGCAACTTCCCCTTTTACTCTCTTCCCCCCTCAAGTAAACATAAAAAGGACCCAATCACATTTGTATGCCATATGACATCTGCAAGCTTGGGTTTTCCTTTGGTTTTTCCCTGCTGACATAGCTGCAAACCCCCAAAACACAAAGAAGTGTGACTATGTGACAGTGACTAAACATTAAGTACAGAGATAAGGAACAAAGTTCACAGGCACATAAAACAGCCTGCCGCGTTTTTCCTAACACAATCCAAGCCAGCAGCAGCTGCTGCCACAGGCAACTGTCACACCACAGACAATTCCTGCTTTTTTTGGGGAAGTTTAAAAGCAACAGCTGTCACAGATAAAACCTAACAGAGCCTCACACTGGATAAAGACATCGCTGCATTAATTGTGGAGCAAAGGGATGGTAGCAGGAACACAATGTTTTAAGGGTTTTATGGGCTGTGTTACTCACTTCTCAACACCCTTTATGAAAAGAGCTGTCAAGCTGTCAGTGATTACCTTTGGGAAAAAACCCAGCTGGTGATAACACAGACTGCTTTCCTGCTGGGTGGGAGAAGAGGAATGGGATTATTTGCAATACTTGTAACTCTCCTTGCAACACTGCTTAGGATATTGCAGTAATTGTGAAAACTCTGCTAGTAAGGACCTGGGGTTCTTGGGATTCCTGTTACTGAACACCAGGCCTGCTTCTTGTTGGGCAGCATTCCCTACTCTCACCTGGATAATCTGCTCTTGAAAAACAGCCTCTGTACAGTCTTATCCCCATTTCAATCTTTCCAGCAAAACACCAACATCTTGCCTTCAGGTATAACAAGCCTCTCCTCAAAGTCTGGCTTTATCACCTGCATGGCAATGCTGAGCCACACACAGTTTTTGGTAGGTCAGAGCCACCACTTGTCAGCAGTCAGGCAGGTGCAGGATAAGGAACAGCATCCAGGATGGATGCTCCTCCCAGGCACCAAGATTGGCATGCAGACAACCACACAGAAAGCTTCTGCAGGCAGCTGAAAATCCACTCAAAAAGCTGAATTTCAGCCAACTCAGCTTCCAAAATTGGCCCACAGTCAGCACATTGTGAGCTTCCACCATGGAGAAGTGCCAGAGCCTGCAGCAGCACCTTCAGCCCAGCTCCAAGAGCAAAACCCTTCTGGCCCACATGGCTTGTGGATGGAGGCTGCTCCTTTACAGGAGGCTCTGTCAGCTCAGCCACTGACAAGAGTGGTTCTGCTGTGGCAGAGGCTGAGTTGGTGTCACAGCCCGGTGATCCAGCACCCACCAAGGGCTCCCACTCCTCCTCTGCCCTCAGTGAAAGCCCCTAGGAAAAGGGGGAAAAGGGGCTGCAAACAGGCATTGTTCTGAGCAGCTCTGCAACCTGAGCTGTCTTCAAAGGCCAGGCAAAGTGTGGGGGAAAAGCAAAGTAAACCTGCTTTTTGTGTTCTTGATTTCTTTGTTGTTTTCCAAATGGGAGGGGAGAGGAGAGAGCACAGGGAATAAATATCCCTCCTGCTTTCTAAACTCAGTATATCACTTCCATTGCTCGCTCCCTCTGAATCCCAGTGCTCTGGAACCCCAACATTACAACAGCAAGAAGAGGTAAGGTCCCTGCTGAAGGGTTTCTTTGACCATGTCACTGTCAAACTGTCAGATATTAAAGAACCACTTTGGTTTGTGGTCTCTAAAGTTTTCCTTCCATTTTCACCTGAAGAAACAGGTCCATTCAGACCCTGGAGACAAAGCTCACCAAAAGTCTCACCGAGCTGAACTACCCCATGAATAAAAAAAAAGCAAACAATTTATTTCTAGGGTAACATTAGAATTTAAAAAACCACACCACAATCCACTGCATGGTCATAACGTTGTGGCAGCCTCCCATAAAAGCCCTGGAATGCTGCAGGTTGTATATTCCCCTGGTTGTGTCTCTCAAGGTGATCTGCTCATCACTACAAATAAAATCTAACAGATCTGCACAGTTTAAGCCCCCCTCAAGACACATCATTCACATTTCCCTGTTCAAGTCCTACTTCAAATGTGCAGCTAAAGTTTGGAAGCCCCAGAATTTGGGGAGGAGAGACAAAATGGGTTTCTACAGGAGGCTTAGGTTTGCATGTGGTGATTTTGCCTTCTCTCTCCTGTCCTCAGGTGTAGAATCAGTGGAAGAAGAATTCACAGAGATATCAACATCAAATACACGTCACCCCCACACAATTTCTCCCTACACTTCAAAGCTGCCCTTTCTTTTTAAAGCTCAAAAAGCTACCTAAAAAAATATTGAAGCTTGCATAAAAGTGGTGATTTCTCCCCAAATTACAGGGGAAATCCACAGAGCCAACACTGCAAAACAAAGCACCTTGTGAACACGAACACATGCACACATCAGACAAGAACAAACTCCCCCCTTCCTCCTCTCTGTGCTGAGCTTAATTAGCCCTTCCAAATCATTGCAAAAATGTGATTAGAATCTCCCAGGCGCCCAAACTCACCAATTCCTGTCTCTTTGCTCTTGCATAACACAATTAAAAGTAAGAACAATGGTAATAATTACTGAGAAATAGGAAGCATCCATCCTCTGCTGAAAATGATAACTTTTAAAACTGCTTAAAAACCTGGAACATCTCTCAGAGCAATTTAAGGCAAAGGCATGTCTGAATTCCCCACAACCACCAGGGCATTGTTAGAGGTTTTATGCCCATGTTTAAACAAAGGAGAATTACAGCCCACATGGCTCAGCTAAAGGCAACTCCTGCAAATAATGCAAGCTGCTCATCTGATTTAACATTCAGAAATGTAAAAGAGACAGGTTTGGTTTTAGCATTTATTAAACACACCAAAAACCTTCAAAGAGGAAGCTGCCCAGAGATCCTGCTGAGGGAGATGTCCACATGACACAGGGCAGGACCATGCAGAGATCCCAGGCTGCTGAAAACCTTGGCAACAGCAGGGATGTGTCACTGGGCTGCTGCTCCCAGACAGAGAGGCAGAGCATTACTCCCACAAAATGCTGTTCTGCAACGTGCTGTGGAAATCAGAGCACTGAGGAAGTCAAACTGAGAAGTCTAGACAAACTTTTTGGTATTTTCCACACAGCACAGCCACAGGCACACTCTCCAGAAACACCAATGAGCTCCAGCTGCCTTCAGGGACCACCACCAGGCACCAGCAAATGGGACAAGCAGTCCCTGCTGCTTAAATCAGTTTCATAAATCCAGTGGACAGGGGCCTGGCACTATGACACTCTGTTTCTCAGAGGTGGCAGTGAGGAAATTCAGGGGGGAAAAAGCAGTTGTTTTAATTTCCAATGCTGCAAAAGTTCAATCAAGTAAACCAGAAGCCTTCTCAGTAGAATGAGCCAGCAGTCCTTCTTGAACAGATTAATTTAAAGATAATGATAATTCAGTACATTGCACCTTCCCTGGTTCAGCATTAAAACCTCTCTGCTTTAGCATTAAAACCTCACTGCCTCAGTGGTTACTGAAGAGTAACTGCAGCACTCTGAGCCACCAGCCACAGCAGGGCCTTCCTGAGACAGAAAGCAAAGCATCAGTCTGAAAAAATGCTCTTTTCAAATGACTTTGTACCTCCAGAAGCCTCCAGAAATTATTGTGAAATGTTACTTCGGTTCTGAGGAGAAGGAAATAAGAGAAATCTTTGAGCCCAACAACTCAGAGTGTGTGACCTCCATACACCCACCCACATCTCCCTGTCAATGCTCAGCAACTCCAGACACTTCACAGCCAGGAAGAGCAACGTGGGAGGAAGACAAAAATTCCGCTGGAAATGCTCATTTGGACATGGTAATTACAGGGCTGCAATTAATCTTTCGTTTCCAGCCAATCAACTTTCCAGCCCTCCCCTTCTCCCTGCACACTGGGCTGTTCAAGCAGCTGGGATGGAATTCCACAGCAGGTTGTGCATTTCCCCCTGTGCTCTGTGGCACCATCCTCAGCAGGGAGAGGAGGACAGAGGGAAAAGCAGGACTCCCCAGAGTATATTTGTGCAGGTCTCACTTTGTCTTATTGTTTGGGAGCAGTTTTTCTGACTATTCTGACCTCCTCTTAGGCAATTCCCCTTTTCCATTTCAGTGGGGGAGCACCCAGGGCCAAGGCTGACACTTTTATAACCCACTTTACGTAACAAAACCCGAAGGCCCTCAGTGCAGGCTTCAGCAAGCAACATTCCCCAAGCATCCATCAGTGCCACACAGTTATCTGCCTGTTGTATCAACTGGTGTCCCAACTGGTGATAAAAACGAGTTCCAACAGCTTTGTGCCCAGCCTCTTCCAGGGCTAATCTCCTCAGTGTTCTCAGCACTGCACGCCAGGAAGGAGCTGAGGTGAGGTGAAGTGGTTTTTATAAGGAAAGAGGCACGTTCCTCCTCTAAACTTGGAGGTGGTGCAAGGAATACAGGCAGGTCAGAGGGTGTCACCTCCACCTATCAAAGCCAATCACATCTTACACACCCACACAATCAAGTTTCATCCTCAACCCAGCTGGAGCTTGATCCCAGCTACAGCAACATTTAACTCCTTAACACAGCCAAGCCTCCAGGTGACAGGTAAAGCCCACCCCAGGGCAGTTTATCTCATAAGCTCTTGTGTCAACACTGCCTTCCCACACTGACCTTCAGCCACTGCTGGCCTTCTTCCTCTCCAGCACATTTACAGACTCCAACCACCTTGCCCAGTCTCCAGAATTACCATCCAGATTCTTCTCACAAACACAACTACCTCCTCCCAAATTACTACACTGCCTGTTTGCCTGCACCTGATCACCACGTCAGGAGGTAAGACCCTACTGTGTAAACAGGGAGGGAATCTGTCCTCAGGAATTCAGGATCCTTACCCAAAAAGGGTAATGCAAGAGAGAGGAGGGTAAGAAGCCATGATTTATTTTAATAACACTATTTCACCATGCCAACTTCTTATCTCTTGCTCTTTGACCAACACTGGAATCATCAGTTTAAGAGGACACGTTTGGACTCTTGCAAGGAATTTTATCGAGGCTGTAAAACTGGTTTCCACTGGAAGGCCACACAAGCCTGGAAAGGCAGCTTTCCAGCCAGCCAGCTGACAATCCCAGCCATGCCTGCTTGTTGGTGAGTAGCCAGCCAGCCAGCTGGCCTTGCCCTGGAGCTTAGCAATCTGGCAGGCTCAGAGATTTCCAGCTCAGAGATTGAAACTGAGGGGAGCTGCTCAAAGTGACACTTGTCCCTTCACAATCCCCCACTGACAGCCAGCCAGGCTGCATTACACCAGTTCTCTCTGCCAGCTGCCACCAAGCCCCTGTCACTTAAGAGTGGGGAAAAAGCTGAAGTAAAATGGCCTTGTCTAGAGAAATGTTTCCCTGATTTAAAGTGTCTCTCAAAGCTTCACCAAGAAGAGAAATTAAGCAACCTCCACAAAGCTGCCATGGAATGTACCAGGACGAGCTTAACCTCAGACTCATGTGGGGAGTACAACGTGCATCTGCTCTTACCAAAGTCCAAAATACCCAAAATGTTCAGGGGACAGTCAAAGACAGGCTACTTACAGCACCACACGAGTTGGGGCCCCCATGGAAGAGTGTACAGGCAATCCTCACTACTTCTGCTTCCATCTTCCTCAAACCAGGGAATATCTCTGGATGGAGAGGATTACTCCAGGCAAACTCTTCATACACCTTCAGAAAACAAAGATAGAAAGTTAGACTTGCAGATGAAGCTTTGAGAACTCCCCATGTGCACTGTAGAAGCAAATTAGCTGCATTTTACCATAAGAATACTACAGGACTTAACTACTTCTGCAAGTAAATGCCACAAACTAGGAAGCTGTAGCTGAGGAGTAAAAAAAAAAAAGCCAAAAAACTCATGTTTTTCTAAGGCATTCAGACCTCTGGAGGGATTCTACAGCATAGCAGTATCTCTTGTTGTAAGGACAGATTTAATTATTTCACTGTTTTTAAAAAAAGAACACAACAGGCATCCTGCAAATGCTTCCCAGAGAACAGGCCAAAAAAGTGACTTTACAGAACTTTTTTCCAAGTCTGCTATGAAGGAGAGATTCTGCAGCAGGTAGAAAAGCACCAGTGCCCACCCACACCACAAGAGAAGTGGCTGTGGAAACCAGTACTTGGTGTTTGTTCCCAATTGTGGCCTCACAGGATACAAGGCTGAACAGGCCAGTCCCAACCTCCTGCAGTCCAGATCAAAAAGCAGCTGCAAGGATGTTAAATAAAACAGAGCAAAATAAACCAGTGAACAATCAGCACAAACAAAGGGAATGTTTCCACACCACAATCCAAGCCAAGGCCCCTTCAGAAAGGCTGCTCTGAGCTTTATGTTTCCCCACAAGTGGCAGAGAAAATGTCAACATGAGGAGGAAAACAGCAATAGCAACCACCAAACAGAGCCTATTACAGCTGCTACAAAAGCTGTTCCCAGGAGCAAGAGGGCCAGACTTCCCTTTCTAGCAAAACAACTCTGGAAGTAGATATACTTGAAAACAGACCTTTAGGCTGTTTAGGTTGTTTTCCAGCCTTCTCAAAGGGAGAAGTTCCTGAGAAGGTAAACAGACCTCACAAAGACACCACTGAAGCATGCCAGTGCTGC
The DNA here is from genome assembly GCA_013398175.1 of Climacteris rufus. Lineage (NCBI taxonomy): Eukaryota > Metazoa > Chordata > Aves > Passeriformes > Climacteridae > Climacteris > Climacteris rufus. Next base: position 21,887 of record VZRZ01006721.1, on the reverse strand, counting down.
ATTGTTTAAGATTTGGACCACACAGCCACACCAAAAAACATTTCTCAAAGCTGCTCTTTTCCTTAAACCAAGAGGAGTTGCATTTTGCTCAGTGAAAGTTGTTCCAGGACCAGTCTCCAGTTACCTTGTAATTGCTAATTACTTTCTCACTCAAAACAGCATCTCATCTGATTGGATCCCAGTTATCTCTACGAGGTGTTTTGGCAGGAACAGTTACGTGGCCAGAGTTACAATGCCCAAATTGCCACTAATTCCCCTTCCCAGTCTTAAATTTTAGATCTTCCCTATTTATTTTGAGGTGCTGGAAGAGCTCTGAGGGGTTTCTGGTCACCCTGAAGATGCAAAGTTGGACTGCTTGTACTTTACCTTGACCAGCAGGTAGGTGAGTGTCTCTTCCCCATTGTACACAGCCCCAGAGACTTTGCCATCCTGCCAACGAACGTGCCCTGGAAGAGAAGGAAGAGCACCCTGCTCACAAACAGAGTCATTCCCAGCCAGTGTGAAAAAGCACATGGAAAACCCCCTCAGTTTGGCAGATGAGCACTCAGCTTTTGAGATTTCCCCATTTTTGTGGCCCAGGGACAGCTGTGTGTGAAGCTGAGCCTCTGGCACTGCGTGAACTTAGCAAACAGCAAGTAAATGATGACTAAAGAGTCAGCACATAAGCAACATGTAGCTGCAGCAAGCAATTATATTAATATGTAATCCACTTAATCCCCATCAGTCTCCCCAAACTGCTGTTCAACCAACTGGACACTAAATTAAAGCCACTTGCAAAGAGCACCCACCACCACTGTAAGCTGAGAAGGGATGGAAAGGCCAAGTTTGTACTGCTAAACTCTACAGCACCAGGCACCTCAATTAAATTTCACCTAAATTGTTATTGCCAGGCCACTTCCAAAGGGGAGTGGGGGCAATGAGGGGGCCTTAGGAAAAGAAAAAAGAACCCAGTGAAGGAAGGTAATAATAATTTTAGAGAAAACAGAGACAGAAGTGACACAGCAGTAGAAAAGAAGGAAGTTGTCCCAGGATACTCGACTGTGAAATTGTTTGTTTCTCAATTTGGAGCAGATGTGCTGTTCTAGCAGAAAATACAAAGCATTTCTCACATTTGGGACAGGAGCAGGGCAGTATTTTCTCCTCTGGACAGGAAGTCACCCAGATTTGCTCACTGGGAGTAACATACAAATCAGGGGGAAGATGTTTACATGAGAGAGGCTGCTCAAATGCTGCTCATGTGGACTCAAGCCAGGAGAACAACATCATGACTCTTCCTTCCTTAAAAGGCTTTCTCAAGGTGCAAACCATTGTCTCTCTTAATTGAAGTCACAGTCTTGGAAATTCCCTAACAACCCTACTTGGAAGTTGTTTTTTGTTTGATTATGAGTGCTTTCTGGGGCTTCACAGAAAGCAGATCTCTGGTAAAAGTCAAACATCAAGGCAACTGCTCAGAAATGCAATCCAAAGAGAGAGCTTCCTCCATATTTTTCTTCTCCTGAGCTCTCTCATCTCTCCATCAGTCTAAAATTCTTGGGGAAGGAATGGAATTTCAATGCAAATACCTGAACACAGCATCAGAAGTCATGAATACTCATCTTGGTCACGTCCAGAAAGAAAACAGACAAACATTTGCAAGGGGATGAAATATTTAAGCTGAAACCATGAGCAGGAGTCAGTAGGGCTCATTTAAGAGAGGAAGTGTAATGTTTGGTGCCTGGAGAGACCCAGCTCTGCTGCAGCACAGACTCACCTTTTGAGCTGTACTCTTTCATCTTGTGCAGCACCTCGAGCTGCCTCATGCCCTGCTCTGGCAGCGCTTTGATATAATCCTTTTCATCTTTCAGGAAGGACAGGCTGGAAGTGACATCATTCAAGGCTTTATCAATCTTCTTTTGAATCTAAAAAGAAAGAAAAAAATATCAAATAATGGCATTGGTCAAATTATAAATAATTGTGGAGTGTGTGCAGGACAGGACCCACTGCCTACACCCATGGTGTGGAGCAGAACAGACACGAGCTTCTCCACTGGGAGCTCTGACCCCTCTCTGTGATGCTTGAGAAAACAAAACTCAAGGCAAAAACCTGCATTTTTATCCAGCAAACCTTTCTAAGCCAGTTTTTAATTTGCAGAGGTCTTCAGATGCACTGTTTTGTACCTTGCCTGCCCTGCCACCACACACACAGTTTAGAAACTCATGAAAACAGAGACTTAACAAAGAAATCTCCACTACAAAACAGTTCAGAGATTTCTTTCATCCCACCCACACCTTGCACTCAGGAAAACCCAGACATCCTCTCACAACACATTCCAAAGTAAAGATTCTTCTTCCAGGCAACACAGGTGATGGGATATCAACTTTTGGACATTGGAATGCCTCAAATTCAAGGCCTCTTGTCAGCAACTGATAAGTTATCAGGTATCAGCCGACCAAAGAGCAGAAAGAGGGCACAGAGAGGACACAGCAGGAGTGCTCTGGCACAGGAGAGCAGTGTCAGCCCCAAAAAGGGAAGTGTGGACACAACAGGGATTGTATAAGGTGTCCTTTTCTAACAGGCAGGCAAAACATAAGCAGAACTCTAGTCTAGGGCTAGGAGGTGGAAGCTGGGGCACTTAATGTGACATAAAGAGGGGATTTCAGTTCCTTCCTGAGGGCTGGGGGAGAAACTGGAGAACTCCAGAGTCCACAGCAAAAGGAAAAAAATTCCTCAGTGCTACTCTCTTTTGCTGAAACTGCCTAGAACAGTTCTGAGCCCTGGAATCAAAGTGTAAACACAGCAGCACAGCGAGCAGCAGGAAGGGCAATCACGTGTGATACCATCATTTATGAGGTCAGATAAACCCAGCTATGCATTTCTTCAGCCTTGAGTCCTTAACCTGCTATGACATGCTGACAGTTGTGGTTCCCAGTTTTTATGGATAAAAAAAAGAATCATCTCCCAAACAGTACAGCTCCTATCATTTTAATGAGTACACAAAGTGGTGATAGCCTTCTGCTAACTATTGCTAAAAGTTACCTGAGCCCTAAACTAATCATGGCCAGTTACTTGATTAAAATAAATTCCCTTCCACACTGCACAACAAACCCTTGGACATCTCACACTTCTTGCTGTTTCAGAAGACCAACTCCAGCTCAACCTAATTCTTCCAGAATTAAAACTATTTTCTTAAAATCTAACAATGAGGAAATGTTACTGGAAAATTCTGTCACCACAATCACTGATTCTTGGTTAAAATAACTCCACAATTAAAAAGAGGGGGCACCCCCATTTTATGGGAGTGATACTATGACAAAAACATTGGGTAGGAATTATATCTGTCATTACACCAGGAGGCAGCAGAAGACATTCCAGATCCACAACCTTGGATCATTATGATCATGACAACAAGCATGCACAGAACTGTATAATCTCCAAGAGGGCTGAAACAAGGACCTGGGATAATCCTCTAAGTAGGTGTTCAAATCCTTACCACAGCCCCAACAAATGGCATTTTCCTCAGCGTTTTAAAGAACTGCTTTTTAGTTCGGGATGTCAAACCTGAAAGACAAAAGTCAGAAATGAATCTCAGATGACTGAAGAAACAAAAAAAAACCAAGAAACTTGTGATGCAGCTCATGATCCAGGCTCAGCATTCCTAATCCAAGCTGAAATAACACAGTGACTAAGGGGACATGGTGAGACATGATGAGTGAATCCAAGAGCAAGGCTCCCAGGGATGGACCATGCCATGGAAACATCTGGACTGCACAACATCTACAGGAATCAATAAGTTGACTTGCTTTCCTACTTACAGGGGAATTCACACCCACATGTGGAACTTTACAGGGATTTCAGGGTTTGCTAGAGGTAAGGAATGATCATTATTTCTTTTCTCTCCAAAGTAAAATAGTACTGGAAAACAAAACCACTCAGCAGTGTGAAACAGGCTAAAAGGAGGGAGTAGGGACATTTGTGACAATGTCAGCCTCAACAGGACAGGGATTTGCCCCGTGTGATGCAATGGGAGGTGACTCAGGGAAAGGGGATGGGCAGAGGGAAGAGCAGAAATTCCACCACAGCCCAAAGACTGAAATGAGAGAAGCCACTGATGACAAGCACTGCAAAACTCCTTGGGTAGCTCTAAGGGCAGGAATTAAATCAGGATGACACAGATGCTTCATAGGCACCAAAAATGCCTCCCCAGTCCTAGAGACATTTCATTTGCACACAAGAAATAACTAAACCAAGTCTAAAAATCAACCATTTGAAGACTTTGTAATTTTATCTACACTTTCCCTGCCACTTCATATATATTTCACTTCATATATACAATTTGAAAAGCTACCCAAGGACACTAATTGGCACATCCTGTAGCAAATACTCATTAGTGCTCTGACAACAACATTTCTGTTGCACATTTCAGTGTGCACTCTGTTTCATTATTTTCACAGTGAGAAATGACTGCAAACTCCTGAAAAATTCTGACAATCTAATCAGATCTTCTAAGAGCTAGTCAATACTTATAAAAATATATTGTGCAACAGTGCAAATATTAGCCAGGAAGACAACTGTCCTGAGTAAAACTCCATCTCTACAAGGGAAAAGAGCTGCTTGAGAAAGAGACACAGAAGGAGACATCAGGTTAAAAACTTGGCTTTTTAAACACTTTTAAGACTTGGCTATTTTTAACCAGCTGCCCCTGGAGTGTAACCCTAAGGCCTGTGGGAACCGAGAAGCATCTCTGAGGACCAGGCAGTGACCTGTGGCTATCACAAGACCAAGAGAAAAACTGCAGGTTCATCAGAAGACATCCCACTGAAGAGCTGCCAATATCAGCAACCAGTCAAAGCAGGAAGATGCTCCAGAAACAAACAAAAAAAAAATTAAAAAAAAAAATATCCACCAGCACCACATGCAATTAGCTTGAACATTCTGAGGATGAAACATGCCTCCAACAGGGAATCAAGACCACATCTGCTCCCCCAGCAGGAAGGGAAACAACCAAGGGTTATCCAGACACTTTGCAGCAGTGACTCCATGCACAGGAACCCAGCTCTCCATAAACCTCCCCAGGGCTGGAGCAAGAAGAGAGTGATGGCACAAGGAAATGGTTTGGCCAAAAGAAAAAGGGAGACAAGGGAAAGAAAACACTCCATGCAGCCTCTGAATGAATGAGGGAGCTTCATTTATCAGACAGGCCTCGTCCTTAATTTAAAAGAGTTCTGTAAATATTAATTGCCAGCAGAAAATCTGTTTAACAGTGCTTGGCTTTGTTTCATCCTCTTTCCTTCCACTATCCAGGCACAACCTCCCTTCCCTCTAAAGGTGAGAAAATCCCCCATTTCAAATACTTACTCTCAGGCTGGCAGAGGAAGCCATGCAGCCACACACTCAGGAGTGTAGAAGAAAAGGTCAACCCAATGAGCTGCCAGGGTTCAAGTCCATCACACCGGGCGTTCACAAAGCCTTTCACTTTCTCCCAGTACATCTGCAGGACTTCCTTGTAGGGAGTGACAGCATCCTGGGCAAAGGAAAACCAGGAGGATGTTGAGGAAAGCTCAAATGCAAACAAACAGGGCATCAAGAAGTCTATTGTTAATGAAAAAGATGCTTTCCAGTAGGCAGACCTCACGCTTTCCTTTATTCCTACAAATACAACAGGTAGGAGACAGTTTCCACTCACTTCCAGTTGAGTCACAGATAAAAATACACACCTTGAGAGACATCAGATATTGAGAGAGAAGTGCCAAGAGCAGATGAATAAAATACAGCTCTCTGCACAGTCCCAAGGACCATCCCCACATGCTACCTCGGCCCAAGAGAAGCAATTGTGTTAATATTTTTTTTCCAAGGAACTATCAGGTGCTGAGTGAAGGTACCACCAAATCAGGTCCATTAAGTACCTCGGGCTGGATTTTTCATGCAGATGGGAGCACTCAGCAACTCCTTAAGTTAAAGATCTAATTAGCACATTACACACCAAGGGAGGATGGCAGAAAAGAACACTGCTGCCGCCAAAATAACCCCCTGAAAATGGTGATGCAAGAACAATTACAGTGTCAAACCAGGAATTATTGTCAGGACACGGCCCAAATTCCTAATCAATAGCTTCAAACCAGATGCTCTTCAAGAGCATCAGAACAGTTCCTCTTAAACAGGGGTCTTCCATCCAAGTCTCTGGAAAAAGGTTTCTAGAGATGAGGAGGATAAACAAGAACAGAGCCCTCTTCCAAATCCCTCTTCCCTTTTTATCAGCCACCCAGTTTTGCCCAGTTTTACAGGGGAGATCTCCAGCACTAGAGAGCTTCACCCTCCAAACAACAGGGAAAGTTTGTGGAGCCTGTAAAATATTTGTTACTAAACCTTGGAAGGAAGACGTCCTTGATTCCTGTGCTGTTGGACTCTGGGTGGGAACAGAGCAATTTTCAATAAACCACGAAATTTAAAACTGCTAAAACTTTCCTTCTCAGGACCCTTCACAGAGCTGACTTCTGGGTCAAGCCAACAATAGAAGCAGCATTTAATTATTTTTTTAGGGGATACCATGTCATTCCAATGCAACTGGAAAGACGACTAACAGCCTAAAAAAAAATTTAAAAAGGCAAGTTTGTCCAAATAATCAACGGAGGAAGGCAGTTTTCCTACCAAACCCCAACGCTAATGAATACTCACTACTTTGAAAAGCAGTAAAATGATTATAACATGACTGAGTTTAAAAGAATTTAAGCAACCCAAACAAATTCCAGCAGAATGAACGGCATTTACCCTTCACAGAGGAGGGTTTTCCCCCATGTCCCAGTACAGGGTGAAGGGACAGAGACTGAATTGGGCAAGAGGAGGCGAATTAGCACCTCTCCACTCAGCAAAGGGCAATTTAAAAACACACCAGCCACTTCGGCCTCCAAAACAAGGCAGCCACACAAACCGCTGCAATTAGGCAATGTCCCAGCTAATGAATGCCCAGTCCTCCAAGCCACCGGCCACAAAGCTGATTTAACCCCAGAGTTTAGGGGAAGAGCTACCTTTCCCAGCTAACCAGAGGTGGTGCTTAAGTTTCAGCGAGTTTGCACAATCTTCTCTGGCAAATCCCTGGAAATGAGCATTTAAGCATCGACAATGACTTTGGTTCTCTGCCTGGGAGGAAATGCCAGGCTAGAGTTCCATTCTGGAACTGCACTTAAGGGATGGAAATGGAGCCACTAATGTGCTGGTGTCTCAATAGCTGTTCTCAACTCGTGGCCAGAAAATGCTGCAGCATCAAATATAAAGTGGGTTGTGCTATTTTATTTTTTTTTTCCTGAGAATGGAGGATACTGCAAGGCCTGAACCTAAATGGAACATGACCTTCTCGACAGAAGTCACTGCAGTCAATGGCCAAGTTAAATAAATCTGGTGAGAGACTGACTTCACTCTTGGAGAAAGCTCTGGACAGAAAATCCCAGCTGACTGCGCATTTTCTTGTCACTGAAACCCCTGAGCACTGATACACAAGAACTCAGTGGCATAACCAGGTTTTGAACAAATAAGAGAAGATTTTCATTATGTTAATTATAAGCCATTGAAGAATTTCCTCCCTTTTCTTGCTTTAAACAAAAAAAATCTGAAATAAGTTCCCTCGTAATACAGCTTGATTAGGCAAAGTTTTCTCTGTATTTCTCACTTTCCTTCTTCAGTCATTTCATACTTAGATGAGTTTGAAGGATGAGACCGATCAATTTAGGAGGATATTAAAAACTGGGATTAAAAAACTCAGTGAAAATTGGCATGGAAGATTAGTTAGCAATGAATTACAATTTCTCAGATCCCTGGCTAACCATGCACTCAGATTTTTGTAAGTGCTTCTTTGCCTCAAAATATCCATCAAGACACGAGAGACCTTCACCTTTTGAATTATTAACTTCATCCCACAGAAACCAGAGGGCATTTAGAAGGTTGCAGATGTTTTTATTACACCCAGGGTTAAAAGAGGGCTTACAAAAAAGAAAGAGAGTGACTTTTTACCTGGGCAGAGCGACAGGACAAGGGGGAACAGCTTCACCCTGACAGAGGGAAGGGTTGGGTGGGATATTAGGAAGGAATCCTTCCCTTTTGGGATGGTGAGACCCAGAGAAGCTGTGGCTGCTCCATCTCAAGGCCAGGTTGGTCAAGGTTTGGAGCAGCCTGGTCCAGTGGAAGGTGTCCCTGCTGAATGAGATGATCTTTAAGGTGCCTTCCAACCCAAAGCACCCCGGGATTCTCCACACCACTCCCTCATTTCCCAGGGAGGAGGCAAGGGGAATAAACAAGCTCTGTGCAGCCCAGCCTTTGGAATCCCTTCCCCTGCAGCCCCGGAGGTGCTGCTCAGAGTGAAAAACTATTACTGCTTCCCCAGCAGAGCTAAAGACAACAGGCTGACCTGATTTACAACCTGTCTACAGGACAGAATTTCATGTAAAACAATAACCTGCTTATTTTTGAAGGCATCACAAAAAATAAAGGCTTCCCTTCCCATTAGAGGACAGCAGATAAGCTGGTTTTATTTCTGTAAGAGAACCTTCCCCACACAAAAGCTTCACAAGACACAGGATTATTTCAGAAGCAGTTTAAAAACCTGACTTCTGAGCACACTAAAAAGCAGGGAGAAGAAAAATCTCCACTGGAGGATTTGTTTCTAATTCTCAGAGCAGTAAGACAGACCCAGGTATCAGATAAAATACTAATTGCTGTCATTAGGACTTGCAGTGCTCATTTGTACCGATATTAATGCACTCAGCAACCCAAGCAGTTTACATATTGAATTTTTAGCTGCACAGATTAGGAATACCTCCTTAGTACTTTATTTCTAAAAGCCATTAGCTAGCTGAGCTGGTTCCAGGGATAGCACTTATGCCACTACAAAAGAGGACAAATTAACTGCAGTAATGCTCTTCTGTCCCAGATGAGAGAAAAGGGGGGTAGAGGGGGAATGCCAAAGCTAATGAGAGCACATTTTGCATTTCTGCCAGCACAGCATTTCCTCAGCTGCGAGCTTTAGGACACAATTAAGCTTAAAAGGGGGAAAAAAATAAAGAATAAAGAAAAAAAAAAAAGAGAGAGAAGCAGAAAGGCAATAAACTGGAGAACCTCAGGCTTTTGTTACAAGTGCCTCCTGTTTCTGATGTTGTAAAGTGGAAGCACTGTATGACTTCACCTGTGAGAAGAAAGATTTTATCAGCTGAACCTTCCTTCCCCAAAAGGAGCTTTTAAAGTGAGGCCACAGAATAAAAGCAGCTTTTAAAGGCAAGTTTATTTATGCAATACCATGAGTCTCAGGCTGACTGTGCGAGTAGGAACTGCTAAAATCACACAGAAAAGCCAGGATTAGAAGAGACTTGAAAGACAATCTTGTTCCATCCCCCTGCCGTGGGCAGGGACATCTTCCATTATCCCAGGGTGCTCCAAGCCCCAACCTGGCCTTGGGCACTGCCAGGGATGGGGCAGCCACAGCTTCTCTGGGCACCCTGTGCCAGGGCCTCAGCACCCTCCCAGGGAAGGATTTCCTCCAAATATCCAACCTAAACCTCCTCTCTGCCAGTTTACACCACACCCTCAGCTTTCACCCGAACCCACACATATTCCCAAAGCAGGGACCCTGTGATGCCCACCCCACGCCCAAACCCGAATTGCCTTTGTGTTCCCTGCCATCCCCAGGGCCGAGGGAGGAGGTGGCTGTCACACAGCACATCCAGGCCGAGGGAGACGGCTCCAAGAGCCCGGCTTAGTCAGCCCCCATCACGGCAGCACTGTAATTACGGCCTCTGCTCCAACACAACGAGTTTTTCCGAGGACAAGCTTCCCGACTGGAAACAAACCGCACAAAGCCAGCCAGCACACGGCAGCTTCGCTTATTTATTCTGCTCCTAAGTAGAAGGAAGAGTTCAATTAGCCTGGCCTGTGCTGACACCTCGTTGTCAGCGTGCTCTGGCCACATCTGGCTGGCACATCTGGCCTGGCCGCAGGGCAGTGCCGGACTCCCAGCCTGCCAACTTCCTACCGGAGAGCCAGGAACGGGATTGAGCAAGAGCAGCCCAGCCTCCTCACAGGCTGCTCGTCGCTGCCTGCCCCTGCAGTGTTTTGATTCGCACCCCAGTAATGACTCTGCTCCTCCGTCCCTCCCTGCCACCCCCAGCCTGACAAATATCCTTACATAAGCACCGGGCCAGGAATATTTGTTAGTCAGCTCCTAATTACAGCTGGAGGTCTGCACCACGTGCTGCCCGCCCCGACCACAGGATGTGGGCAGACGGAGCGGCACCGGATGCGTGATCGCTCAGAAAGCAAAAATCATGAACTTTTGGATGTACGGGCTGAGCAAAGTGAAAGAAGAAACACAATCAGGCCAGGCTCATCTCACCACAGCTCCCCAGTTCCACTAGCTTTGCATTTATTTCCACCACTGCCATACTGAAACTTTTCCTTTTTCCAGAATGATAGCTATTTTGGTGGGGTTTTTTGCCACGTAGAGTGTCTGCCTAAAATGAATGTATACATACTATCCCACCAGCCCTGAGAGTTCGAGAGGAGTGGCTAAACAATGGCTAATTATAGCTTCAGCACAGAAACAAACAAGGCAGCAAGTCAGAGTAAGAACAGCAGCATTCCAGCTTCCACTGCAGAGACAGAACATAAAACTACCAAGACAAGAGGGGAAAAGGCTGATTTGAGGCTTAAAAAAATGTATGGTTTTACCCAAAGGACTCCAAATACAAGTGCAAGTTCAAATATCATTTGACCCAAAGTTCAGACGAGGTGCTGTGTTCACTTTGCTCACTTCAACCAGCCAATTTATAGAAGTTGTTTCTGCAAACATCCAGGCACATTCCAGGCAACACAGATCCCCTAAGAGACAAGATCCACCCGATGGATGCTGTACCCATCATGGATCTCTGTGGGTCACCAGCTCCAAGAACGTGCAAGGAAACTTCCTCTCCTGGCATCCACAACAAATAGGATAAAAGATGCACCCACTTCCCTGCATGCTGGGACTCATCTGGATATATTTCATCCCTCCCCTTGGCCTCCTCTCAGCTGCAGATCACTGCACACCTTCTGGAGAATAAAACAGGTATTTGTTTGAAACGTTTTGTGAGCACCTTGGTGCCACAGGTAGCATCAAGACACGGAGTCTCGGCAGGAGGTGTCTGGAAGCAGACCACAGCATGGCAATTGTTCTGGGAGCAGGCATCCATGAACAAAGGCAGCACCAAGAGCTGGCACAGCTTCCCAGCAGGGTTATGCAAGCCTCTGACAAAGCCCCCAGTATCAGCACAAACTGAATGCTGCTATTATACATCAAGGGCCCCATTCCTGGGCAAGGCTGACCACAGGGCAGAATCCTCAGCAATTATCTTATCAATGCCAACAAACACCCTTCAACCCCTGTGATATCTCATCATATGCCCTTCCTGGTATGGCATGGATAGATCTTGATGAGCAAGGAGAGGCAAAGGAAATGCTCAGAACACAAAGGATTCCCAGTGACTTTTACACGCAAATTTCTAGGAAACACAAATATTTCCTAATGCAGAAAACTGTATCACAATGCCCACAGCAAACAGACCAGAACACCCTGCTGCTACACCGACTGACAGAATTCTAATTCTCAATTCACTCTGCGATCTAAGGGCAGGACTAAAACATACTTCAAAGCCCTTCTTGCTACACCAACCAGCACTGGCCATAGCCCTTTGGCCAACATGCAAAGAGGTTTCAGTACTTTCAGTATTTCCAGAAGTAAAGCCTGCTAGTACTTCACAGGAATGTCTTTGACTGCCTGGGATGTAAAGAACAGGAGAAATGGAATCATAGAATCACAGAATGGTTTGCATTAGAAGAGGCCTTAAGGACCATCTTATTCTGCCATGGGCAGGGACACCTTCCTCTATCCCAGGTGGCTCCAAGCCCCATCCAACCCAGCCTTGGACACTTCCAGGGATCCAGGGGCAGCCACAGCTTCTCTGAGCAACCTGGGCATTGCCACCCTCATAGAGAGTAATTATATCCTAATATCTAATTGAAACCTAACATTCTGTCAAGGTGAAGCCATTCCCCCTTGTCCTGTCAATCCAGGCCCTCATAAACAGTCTGTCCCCATCCTTCCTGTCAGCCCTTCAGATAATAGAGGCCACAATTAGGTCAACACAAGGCTTCCCTTCTCCAAGCTGAACTATCCCAACTCTCACAGCCTTTCCTCATAGCAGAGCTGCTCCATCCCTTTAATCATCCTGGTGCCTCCTCTGGGCTCTCTCCAGCAGCTCCAGGTCCTTCCCGTGCTGGGCTCCAGGGCTGGGGCAGCTCTGCAGGGGGGGGTCTCACCTGGGCAGGGCAGAATCCCCCCCTCCCCTGCTGCCCACCAGCACCCCCCAGTCCTTCTCAGCAGTTCTGTGCTGGGAGCAGCTGCTGCAGGAGGAGATCAGATGGAAAAGACACCTTATTGTTGGCAGAGTTGTGTGTCTAGAAGAAGAAACAAGCAGCACCCTCAAATCCTCGCTCGGAAAGGGGCTCTACTGAATCTCTTTGACCACAGAAGTCACAGCAAGGCTGTGACTGCTGCCACACCAGGCAAACCACAACGCAATAAAGGCTGTGATTAGCTTTATCTTCACCCCACCAAACGCAGCTGGAGAAATCCAAGGCAGGCAGTGAGGCATCACCTCGGCAGACCCTCCCCTGCTCAGCAATTCAGCTGCAACTTCTAAGGGTAGGAATAGAGGGGAAAACTGAACAGGCTGGACATGAGCAGCACATGGGAAAAGAAAGATTTTACTCCATCTGGGTAAGTATATTTCCATTGCCTCATGCTGCCTTTTCCTAAGGTCACAAGAAGTGTCACAGAGTAAAACCACAATTTAGGAAAAACATTATCTATCAGTGTTCCTCCAGAGGAAGCCTCAGTCCCCGAGTACAAAGGCAACTTCCTAAGCTTTCCAGAAACCAAGAACCCTGTGCAATAGCTACTGTCTAGTCTAATGAATAAAAGAGCAGAGCTGAGCAGGTCTTCCAGGTGCACTAAGTGGCAATTTTCTCTGCAGAGCTTTGGCACAGAAGGGACTGAGGTGGGAACAGCCTGACCGCCCAGCACGGCTCCAGCAACCCCAGGCCAGTCTAGAGCGCCCCGTGCACAACATGCAAAGTATTTACCCAGTTCCAAATGTTGGCAGCTGACAGCAAGCCAAAAACAAGCTGTGAAAGCTCTTGGTGCTGTCCCAGGCTACCCACAGCTCCACAGCAAAGTAGGAAGCAGCAGCAGCAGCACTTGGGTGTTTGGGAATGGAGAAACCAAGTGGGGAAAAGCAGTAGGACAAAGATAATGCTGTTTCATTTATCACTCAGCAGCTGTGATTTCAATGTACCTCGCTGATGGGGGGGAAAAAAAACAACAAACCAAAGAAACAAAAACCTAGCACCCCTTCCAGGCCGGAGGAATTGCAAGATTCACGCCATGCCACCGTGGGCCAGGGCCAGCTACATCCCAAGCAATCCTGAAGTTTCCTTCTAGCTAAAAAATAATAGCCAAAAAGTAAACAGTGTCTCTTAAAAACAATAATCAATCGGCAAACACGATTCCTGTAGCCACATGAGCACCTTCACCAAAATGCCGAGGAAAACACCTGGGTGTCTGCCCCACCTGGGTGAAATGAACACACAGGAGAAAACACTGTTTCTTGCCCTCTTGCTCTGAAATTAGATAATTGTGGGAAACAGGGAAAGCAGGGCATGGGTAGAGGGACACTTTTGCGTTTAGGGGAAGGGGATGGGCGGCGGGAGGGGGCCGCAGAGAGGAGCTGATCCCCACTCCCGGGCCCCCGCGGCGGCCGAGCTCGGCCAGGCACCCCTGAGGCCCGGCCGGGACCCCCCAGCCCACAGCGGCTCCCGCCGGACCAGGCCCGGGCCTCGCTGCCTCACAGGCCGCGCCGGAACACCCTCTCTCTGCGCCCATCCCGGCCTCGCACTCCCCGCTCACCATCGCTGCTGCTGCCGCCGGCTCCTTCCTTCCTCCCCCTCCCTCCTTCCTTCTTTCTTTCCTCCTTCTCCTCCTCCTCCTTCCCGCGGGGTCCCGGCGCGGCCGCGCTCCGCCCGCGCCCTCACGGGGGAGGAGCAGCGGCGGGGAAGCCGCGCCCCTGAGGGAGCGGCGGCGGCGGGGAAGCGGCTCCCTCAGCTGGGAGGAGGCGGTAAAACCGTCACAAACGCAGGTGTGTTTGCTTAACCTACAGAAAAGAAACAGCAACAAAAAAAAAACCAACGAAAAACCAGTTTGCGAGCCCGCTCCGGTTATTAATATCTGAGGCTGGAGCCTCTCTACTCGGGATCCAGGCTGGGAGAGCTGGGGGTGTTCACCTGGAGAAGGCCCTGAGGAGACCTCAGAGCCCTTGGGGCTTGGGACAAGAGGGAACGGTTTTACACTGAAAAAGGACAGATTTAGACTGGATATTAGGAATAAATTCTCCTCTGTGAGGGCGGGGAGGCCCTGGCACAGGTTGCCCAGTGGCTGCCCCATCCCTGGAAGTGTCCAAGGCCAGGCTGGACGGGGCTTGGAGCAACCTGGGATAGTGGAAGGAGTCCCTGTCCATGGCAGGAGGGTGAGACAAGACAAACCTTAAGGCCCCTTCCAACCCAAACCATTTTTTGATTTCTTTTGAGGAGAGGTTTTTATCCTGTGCAAAATACAGGGCAGGGACTACTGGTCATTACAGCATTATCCAGTCTGGTAGTTCTGTTAATCCATGGATTCAAATCCACTCTGTTCTGGGTGGATCAGATGGGACCCCACGAAATAAAGGCTGGGTTTCACACACAGCAAGCAGAATATTGTTTGGGACCAGCCTCGTACAAGCACAGTGGGTTTTAGACATCCAGGGCAAACAGCACCTGCCAATTATCCAAATTTAAGTTGTGCAAAGGAACATTTTGAAGCAATTTGGTTGCAGAATGATTACAGGGCGGAAAAAGGCAGAGATGGTCAGCAGCAAAAGGAAAGGAAAACTTTTCAAACCTGTAGTTCCTTGTGCAGTGACAGCAGGGCTTCATCTGGGGTGGGTATTGAGGGCAAACACACAAGTGGGTGCTCTGGTTGCCAGTAGGTGTGAACTCGGCAAATACCACAGCAGCATTTGGCTCATTTCCCAAAAATTAACACCTGGGGCAACTGCAGTTCACCGTGCCATGGGTGCTGCCTCTGCCTCCTGTGGGATGCTCTGCCTGGAGACATTTCCCCTCTCCTGGGAGATGGCAGAGGGAGCCGGTGTCTGTATTAAGCCATTTCTGGTTAATCTCTACAGAACACACGCTGGCTGTACAATTTATAAATCCGTACATTCCTTCAGACTGGTGCAGCACTTTAAAATTTTGCTCTTAACCTCCTTTGTTTTTGTTTCTACACTGTTTTGAAGCAGATACACAAGCATCAGCTCTTGGCATTTGTAGTTTGCTGCCTTACAAGCAGCGACTGTTTGCTGCCACTGTGCCCTCCAAGCTGTCTCCTCACAGAAAATGCCACCTCACATAAGTCACCAGACAGTCCTTTTATCTCAAGCAAACTGCCCTCGTGGGATGGTTTTTAGAAGTATTCCCAGATATCAGATGTTCTTTTCAGCAGAAAAGGGAACAAACAGATCTCTTTAGTAACCCAATGCCAGTCTCACAAAGTAGGTCTTCTTCCCACATGCTTGCCAAGACAGAAAGCATCTATTCAAGACAACCCCAAGGGAGCTGTGTTTTCTCACTATAAAAACCTCTGCAAACACCAGTGACCCCAGTCTTCAAGGAAAAACGTTGCTATTTGGAAAATATCCTTAAAACCCACATTTATGTATTCTAAGTAACATCTTGCTCTCGAGGGGGTGAGAGAAAATCTTGTTTCTTCCTTCAACCCTGAAAAGAGCCTCTTCAGATGCCTCATTGCCATCTTCACACACACCTTCACATAATGCCAAGAAACAGAGAGCTTGGTTTGTTTAATATGGCTGAAAGCACAGGTAGAAGGGAATATCTTGCTATAAATATGTGGGTGGAGAGGAAGAGCCACCCCGGGGAGGGAGAGGAACCATTTGAGTGAGGGGACAACGGTGGCACGAGAACAAATGGATGCAGGTTGGTCCTGAAAAGCCAATTTCCATTTTCCTGTGGTCTACCACACAGCCAGGTAAAAGTTGTTTTTGCCACTATGCAGATGAATTAAAAGAAAATCAAAGTACATAGGCTTCTCCTCACAAGTGGCAGAATTAATGTGCCAAAGTGACTGCTCTCCCAGAGAAGGGAGTTGCCTCTCCCAGGGGTGGCCAAGCATCACTTGGCCGACATTGCCTATGCTAAAACAGAGCTCTCCCACCTTCCTTTAAAACCTGGCTTGGAAGGGGGCTGGAGAGAGAAAAAATCCAAATGATTCCTGCTTTCCCAGTGCACCAAGACCCTGTGGGGGGTTAGCATTAGCCTGTGCATTGATATTACAGGTTACATATTTAGGAGAGAAAAACTGTCATTGAGACCAATCCATGTTCTGATGCAAATTCGAGTTTCATAGCAGTCAGGTTTGAAAAAAATGGTTTTTTTCTCTTTCCACAAAGACATGGGAAGGGGGAATTATAACTCCTTCCTTAATGGAACAAACCCCTGGTTTTTACCTGGCCTTTCTTTGGCAGAATCCCACTTTTGGCCAGGGGTGCCTGTCTGTGAAGGATGGCTCTTTTCCAGAGGAAGGAAAGCCCATCACTCAAATGTCTTGGGAGCAGTCTAGAGGTGGCCCCAGGGAGGCCAAGGTGAGCCAGAGCTGTCGGTCTTTTCATCTGGAAGCAATCCCCCGATGTTTCTGGGGTTCCTGCAGGGTTCTGGAAGGTCCCAAACTGTCCTGGAGAGGCTTTGGGGCGGGTACCACAGGGGTTCCAGCAGGGTCAGAGCTCCCAGGAGGTCCAAGGGGGGTCCTGAGTCGTCCTGGAATGTCCTGGGAGGGTCAGAAGTCACAGGGGTCCCATGGGCGGGGGTCTCAGGGGTGGGTCCTGGAAGGTCCCAGGCTGTCCCAGGAGGGTCCTGGGACGCCCCAGAGGGTCCTTGAATGGGTTCTGGGAGTGGAGCCCAAGAAGAAGGATGAGGTGGCCGTGGCCTGAGGAGAGTGGGAGAGGTCACAAAAAGGCGTGGCCATGGTGGGCACTGCCAAAGTGCACCTTGCCCACCCCCCGCTCCGGCCACCAGGACCTGGCCCACAGCACAGCGGGGCTGGGAGCCCGTGGTGGGTGACCACTGACACCCCCCAAAGTGGCCCACGCTGCTGGTGGTGGGTGACAATTGCTCCCATGACCGCGCCGTGGTGTAAATGGGGTAAAAAAGGGAAAAAAGGGGAGAGGGGTGTGGCTTTGAGAGAAGGGCGTGGTCATGTGGCGAAAGGGGCGTGGCCTGTGGGGAGTGGGCGTGGTTGTTTTGATGGGGCGTGGCCTGGTGGGATCCCGCCTATCAGCTGCCGGAGGGGGCGGGGTTATGGCTAAATAAGGCGTGTTGTGGGCGTGGTTTGTTGGAGCGGGCGTGGTTTAAAGGGAAAGGGGCGTGTCCTGCGCGGCCCCTCCGGCAGTGGAAGCGTCGGCCATGACGCCCCTGTCACTGTCCCGCTCCTGCGGGAGCGGAGCCGGACCCTGAGCCGACCCTCACCCCAACCCAAATATCACCTGTGACTCCTCCAGTTCCCACTGAACCCTCTGGGATCCCCAATTCCTTCAACCCCCGCCGAGACCCCCTCAGAGACCGCCCCCCAAGGCCCCTTGGGCGTTCCCGGGGCGGGGGCCGTGCCCTGGAGGGAGTGACTTTAGGATAGAGGGAGGTGAGTTTGGGATGGAGGGGGCTGTCAGTGTTATTATTAGGCTTTAATGAAGCGAGTTCATCCGCGGAGAGAGATTCCGCCCCGTTCGCTGCCTCGGCAGCAGGACACCTTCCCTTATCTGCCCTGGTTTATCCGCTGCAAAACGCCACCGGGTTCACCTCCGTGCCCGGCTTCCCGCGGAGCCCGCCCGCCGCTCGGTTCCTGCCCCCTCGGCGCTGCGTGTGGATGGGGAATCGCCCTGGGACGGGTTCCAGCTCATGCCAGCCGCCCTCATTCCATCCGGGACGCAGCCACTCGGATGTCCTGTTGTAGCCTTCCCGACCTGTTGTAATTCCTGTGGAGGTGCCGATACAACTCCTCGGATTCCTCTGGTTGCACCCCCAGTTTCCTCTCCACAGGGTCCCCAGGCGTGGTCTCACACCCCCCAATGACTGCTCGGACCCCTCAAGCTCTCTGGGACCTCCCCCCCCAAATCCTTCTAGGACCCAAAACCCCCACAGAGACGCCCCTCCCAGGACCCTCCAGGACCTTTTAGGACCTCCCAGGACTCCTCTGGGACACCCTGGGATCTTCCAGGACCCGCCTCTGAGAACCCCCACATGGGACTCTTCCAGAAGCCTGCAGGACGTCCCCTGGGACTCCTCCAAGACACTCTGGGACCTTCCAGGACCCCTCCGAGGGCTCTTTTGGGACCACCCATGACGCCCAAAACCCCTAGGACCCACCCCATGGGACCACCGGGAGCCCCCCGCAGGATCCGCTCCTGGGACACCCCCATGGGATCCTCCGCGGGATCCCCCAGGATCTTCCAGGACCTCTGACCCACCCTCAACCCCTCCAGAATCCCTCTAAGAATCACGAGGACCCCTCCAATGACCCTCCTGGACCCTCTTCTGGGACATTCCCATGGGACTCTGAGAATTTCCCCCCATGGGACCCTCCCCCGGAGCAGCAGGGACCTGCCAGGATCTTCCAGGAACCCCCAGCGCCCCCGACCCTTCCCCAGACCTACAAATGCCCCATCAAGACCACCAAACTAATCCCTGAACCCCTACTTGACAACCCACACCCTTCTCAGGACCCTCCAGACCCTCCCAGGACCCCTGAATGGCCCTCCCAGACCACCCAAGACCCCCACCCAGAAGCTACAAGACTAACCCAAATCACATAATTGTCATCCAAAGCCCCACAGACCACCCGAGGTGCCCACCCAGGACATTCCTGACCCCCCCAACTCCTTCCCCAGATCCCAGCAGAGCCCCCCAAGGGCCCCCCAGGCCCGGATGTTACCTCCTAAAGGTGTGAATGTCGCAGGATTGTTCCCAGACCAAAGCTGCGGGGACCTGGGGCTCTGGCTGACCTTGGCCTCCCGGGGCCGCCTCTCAGATGCCCCCGAGGCACTGGGTTGGGAGTTTTCCTTGCCTTGGAGGGTCCCACCCTTCCACGGCTGCGGAGGATGGATCAGCAAGCCCCCAAAAACCCCTCTGCTCCCTCTTTTAGGGTCACAGCTTGTGGGGTGTGACAGCAGCCAACCACAGCCTCAAGAAAAGCCCTCCAGACCCTCCTCCCTCAAGCCGTGCCTCAGTTTCCCCACCCTGAGCAGCTCTTGGTGACTCCTGGGTGGCTTCACCCCGCAAGAATCCTCTCCCCCAACCATCTGGGGGTCCCAGCGGACACAAACCCCAGTTCTGTCATTCCAAGACCATGCAGCCGTCCTCATCCTCCATGTCACGGCAGAAGGGAGGGCACAGGCTGGGGACACGGGGTGGTGGCACACAGGAGGAGGGGACAGGAAGCCAAAGCGCCTCTGCCCCCGGCGCTGGCCCGAGGTGGTGCGAGGGGCAGCGGGACCGGAGCTTCCTGCCCCCGCCACAGTCCCCGACTGCGGGGACTCGCCCTGATGCCACCACTGTGAGAGAAAACCCCCTCCTCAGCCCTCTAAACTGGGGAAAGTCAAAGGTCAGGATGCTGGTCCCGATATCTAAGAGGTGAGAATATAGAAAATATCATTAGAAGAGGCATAAAACCTCGAGAATTGATGAATGACATGGCACACATATCTGAAAATTGACACAAATCGTTTTGTGGAGCTCACGGCTCGGCTTTCCCAGACCTGTGTGTGAGGTAGCACTGGCTCAGCTGGAAGCCCTGGGGCTTCATTTCTCCTACCCCCTAATTAGGAGCCGTTTATTAGGGCAATTAATCGCCATTTCATTGTCCCTCAGCTGCTTTGGCCCTCTGCCAGGCGCAGGCCAGAACGGGCTGGAGGTGCCCAAAGTGGGATTCTGCCTCCTAAAATTGCCAACATCCGAAGCTTCATCCCAGACAAAATCAGCCAGGACTGACGGCTCTGGCTGGCCTTGGACTCTCAGGGGCCACCTCTGGACTTTCCCCAACACAGGGGGACACGAGCAGGACATGGGGAGGTGGCACAGGGGACAGGGACACAGTGGACCATCAGTATTCAAGTTTCCCCCCTCTGGCTGAATCTGATCATCCCAGAACCAAAACACTCCTTAAAATGCCCCTCTTCCCAATGTTCACCCCAAAAGTGAAATTTTCCACGTTATTTCTAGCTTCATTCTTTTTTTTTTTCATCCACTTCTCCCCTGCATCGCCCGTCCTGGGGCGACTTTCACCGACTGCAGCTCTGCCCATCCCGAGGGAGCTGCTGGACCCGAGGACATTGGGATTTTTCCTGCATTAATGCTGGGGTTTGGGTGTGATGGAGGCTCAGATCTCGGCAGATTCTCTCTGGCAGATCCACTGCAGCCTCATGTCACAGCTGCGAGCGTCAATCCCATTCCCCTTGAGCGTTCCACAGGCTCCAGATCCCTCCCCGAGGTCCAGCTGGAACCTGTGGGTGCAGGAGGAAGCCCGTGTCACCCACGGGGGTCCCTCGGGGGACAGTGGGGTGCTCCCCCCGGCCCCCAGCTCTCACCAGTCCTGCTCCAGGTAGGAGCCGTTCTCCCACATCCAGCCCGTCCCGGCCACAGGCACTGAGAGGCCGATCCAGAAGTGCCGTGTGGGTTTCTGCAGGCTTTCATTTAGGAATTCCTGGCACGGGAAAGGAGAAGAGATGCTGCTCTTCTGGTCACCCCAAAAAAGGCTCTGTCCTGATCCCAGGACTGAGCCCCACTTGTGTCCCCCACACTCTGCCACAGGTACCCGAGGGTCTCAGGAGCTGATCACAGGATCCTGGGATTCCCAGCACCCTTCCATGGGTGCCTCCAGCCCTTCAGGTACCACCAGCCCCCCGGGTGCAGCCTCAGGTCGATCCCACACCCCCAAGGCCATCACTGCCTTCACCAGCTCATCCTGATCCCACGGCACCAGCAGCATGGACCCCCGATTCCCGCAGTCCTCCCGGCTCTTGTTCCAGCGGTTCATCCTCTCAGAAGCCCAGTAGCACTTGGTCCTGCCCAGCATCCATCCCACGGGGCAGAGCCGGCATCCCTCGCTCCCTGCGGACAGACAGACAGATCCCAGCGTGCTGACACGCCGCTGTGGGCCCACAGGGAGTCTCTGGCTTTATTAGGGGGGCTTTAGAGAGACCCCCGGGGTTGCATTACCTCGGGTGGGGCACAGGATCCTCCGCAGCTCCCCAAAGACGCTGTCCCAGCTGGGAGACGCAATTCCCAGCGAGGCGTTCCCATATCCCGCGGTCCCCTTGGGCTGCCCTCGCTGTGCCACCCACAAGGACACTGGGAGAGAGGGATGCTGAGCCCGGTCAGGGACATGGGAGTGGGAAGGGAAGGGGCACCCAGACCCCTCTGCCACCCCCCAACTCACAGCAGAGCACGAGGGACAGAGCCAGGACAGCCGTCAGGACCCCGAGGAGGTGGTGGGGACAGCGGGGGGATGCGGCAGGGAACCTCCGGGATCCTTGAAAGCCAGATCCTGCAGCTGGGGAAGGGATGTGGAAAAAAGAGCGGGCCTAGGAGCAGCCGTCACTGCCCCGAACCCACAGAGCCCAAGACAGGATGTGCTGGGGCAAAGCAACTCAGTGAGACCCCCCTGCACAGCGGCAGGAGGAACTGAGTGACCCAAAAGACCCCTCTGCCCCCTCTTTTAGGGTCACAGCTTG
>VZRZ01006720.1:243724-288303 GCA_013398175.1 Climacteris rufus | reverse complement strand
CTTTCCTGTACTCCTTTGTTTTTTAAGAGCTTATGGTACTACTATTGCGGTATCTTTCCCCATAACCTAGGAGGGCTTGTGTCTGGATATCTTCTGAAGTTGAGTTGTGTCTTATCTATTCATTTCTGGAAGATTGTTACTCCCTAGTAAACTATGTATATTTTTTTTGTTTAAATTTTATCTTGTTACTGTTTTAATCAGGTAAATAAACTCAAGAAATTCCACAACTTAAACCATTTCATAAAAAGTAATAGTAATGTGTTAAAATGAGGTTGAAAAGAGAATGCTTCTGTTAAGATACCATTCACACTGAACAAAAGAGATAGATGACCAGGTTCACTGAAGTTTTTAATACAAGCTAAAATGAATCTAATGTGATGAGAACTTCATTTTATCCTCTAACAGTATTCCTTAGACTTAATGCTTTGTATTGTTAGGAAAAATGCTTGTAGTCAGCTTCTGTGTCTCTGGCCTCATGTTTCAGAGTGCACTGTTCTAATGAAGTGACTGACATGGTTTCTGAAACCCTGGTATTGCCTTAGACAACAAAACATGTAGTGACCCAGTGGTGCTGTGCAGAGGAATGTTTCTATAACGGGGACCTGGAAGTGGAAATGTGGAAAAGGTGAAACAGGTGAAGCAAGCACTGCAGGGTCTGGGTGAAGGGAGCTAGAAAAACCTGAAACTCCAGTGTCATAACAAAGTTCCTGTTGTCTTTGTATGCACGGTGGAGTATTAAATCATGAGTTTTGGGGTAAGAGACCTTCTTTCACATTAAAAGACAAAGTGTGAGATTGATACTGAATCAACCAGTCTTGTGTCAGCTGTGTGAACAGCAGCATTATTAAGGGCAGGGCTGTTATGGAGTGTCTTCCCAGCTGGATAAGAGCAGTGACTGAAGTCCACATGTGAAGGTGATACAACTTTTGCTGCCGCTTTGCGAGTTGTGGCAGGTATTGTCTTCTTTGGATAACAATCAAAAGTCTCTTCACCATCACATTATGAGATCAGCTAGCTTCCCAAAAAGGGCTTGTACCATGGGGAACACAACTCTGTTGCATTCTTGTGATTTTTCATTAGTGCTGCTTTTGAGGGAGGCTACAGCAAGGTATTGGTGTCCTTGAACTGGAAAGAGCAGAGATGCAGTTTAAGTGGTAGTGAGGTATTGTGTGTGCGTGTTTATAAAAACACGAAATTTCACATGGCAGAACAGGCATCTTATCCTCTGTTTTATTTTTTTGTTTTCTTGAGAGAGTAGTGTTATAGTGGCCTTAAAAAGTTACTGCAAACTACTGAATAAGCTTTTCTACTTGGACATTTTCCCTCTCATATAGGTCTTCATTTTGCCAAATATTTTTAAGGAAACAACCCATTACCATAACTTCATTTAGTATATAGTGAAGAACTTTCCATTTTATAAAGGGCAGATATTGAGGTCTGCAGGAGCTATTTGGGAACATTTGTGTGTGATTTTTTGTTGGGGTTTTGTGAGCTTTTTTGGGCTTTTTTTTTTAATACAGAAAGTTATTTTTTTCACTTTCTTACTTGCATTCTGTCAGCATACAGAGCATGAGATTTCAGTGTGTATTTCAAGAAGGTGTTGAAAATAAGTGCTTATGATTATTACTCACTTGTGGAACATTGCAGTTTTCTTTTATGTTGGAAGTGCCAGTTTCTTCCAGTACCAAGCTGCAGTCTGTATGTGTAATGACTTCAAAGAAAACTCACTGTGTCCAAGTTGTAGAAGAACCTGGATGTTGCATTACATAGTTTTTGAAGAGTTCATAATATTGGAAAGGTTATTAATAAGCTTTCTAGTTGATTTTTTTTTTTTTGCTTGAGCTATTTCTTTCAAAAATAAAGCTTTTTGTAGGACTTCTGAAATCCCTTCTTTCCTTATTGTCGCATAGGTTAGGGAAAAGTCCATGCCACTTTAGTTATAAAATACTCCTATATAAAACAAGATTGCTTTTTATAAACACCTAATATCAACAAGCACTGAAATGCTGGCTATTTCCAAAGCAACTTCTTCAAGAAATAGAAAAACCCCCACAACAAACCAAACTAACACAAAAAAAAACCCCAAACAAAAGACAACCACCGCCCATACACAAAATAATAAAAAACTTGCAAAAATGAACTTCAAGACAAGCTTTCTTTACTAGCACGTAATGATGTTTAATGGTTCTAAGTTTTGGATCTCTGCAGGCTAAATAGGAATCTTCAATGTAAGCTTGGTTTCACTCAAACAATGGAAAGTCTCATGATTTTAAACACACTGTTCTTCAAAGGGCTTATATTCAATCTATGGTTTTAATGTACTTGTGATTAGTTTGTAGAAGAAAATTAGAGTCTTAGGAACTGAGCAGTTTTTTAGTAGCCTTTATTTTGAGCATAAAAGTTGTCTAAAATATGTTAATTGTATTATTTTGATACTGTTTTACTTGAAAAAAACAAGATGGCAGCCAGAGAATGAAAATATGGCTCAGTTTCAATAGCTTAAAATAAAATTTTGAAACAAAACTCTTGTTACTGATGATGACAGCATTCCTAAATTAATGAGATTCTTGTTTAGTTATGTACCAAATGCCTGGGAAAGTTTAATATCCATGGTAGTGTTGTGGTTTAACCGCAGTTGGCAAGTAAGTACCATGCAGCTGCTCCCTCCTCCCACACACCTTCCTTCCCCTTGCAGTGGGATGGGCAGGAGAATCAGGAAAAGAGGTAAAACCTATGGGTTGAGTTAATGGAAATAAAATACTATAATAATAATATGAGACAGCACAACCACAGACCAGTGCCCAGCCTGAGTATGATGCCCTATGGTGTGGATTATCCCTTTGGCCAGTTCAGGTCTGCTGTCCTGGCTGTGTTCCCTCCTGGCTTCTTACACCCCTTTCACTGGCAGAGCCTGGGAATCTGAAAAGTCTTTGACTTAGTTGCTGTTAGTAGTGCTTACTCTAAAATATCAGTGTGTTATCATCATTATTCTCCTGTTGAATCCAAAACCCAGCACTTTGCCAGCTACTAGGTTAAAAAAGCAAGTCTGTCCCAGCAGAAACCAGGATAGGTAGCATTGCAGAAAATCTGTTTTCGGTATGTGCTTTCCTGCTCATCATGGCTGGCATCAATCTTTAAACCTCTGTCTTTATTCTGTGTATATGTAATATGAGTGTATTGATTAAATTAGTTTTAAAGCAGATACAGAAAGCAGTATATTGCATAATTCTGCATTAGCCTTTCAGATCACAAGTCCATGCCCAGTTCAAGTTAAACTATTTGTAAACTGAATTAATAGAGAACAGAGCAAAAGGAAGGTCGAATGTTTCCTGTCAAGAGGCAAGGGAGCTATTAGTCATTACTGGAGCTTGGATTTTGAAGAATAATTGCTCTGATTAAATGTTAAATAGTTTTAAAATAATCATAGTAATTTCTTGAGATATTTTGAAAAAGAAACGTTAGATAGTAGATTTCTTGGGAAAGGGTGGAAAGATGTGGTTTTCCTACCTACCATGTTCCAATGAATTTTTCTGCTGCCTTTTGGATGAGGGGCAAGTAGAGTGACTGTGATTGGGATGGGTAAAAGAAATGAAGTTTCACACTCCTGTCCTTTTATTAGAAACTATCAAGCTAGTGCAAATCCATAATTGATAAAAGATTATTTATTTGTGCTTGCATTCTCCCTGGACACTTAATTTCTTAAATTACTCCTTTCTCCAAGTCTTCAAGTTCTTTTTATTTGCCATGTTGACTTTGCGTAGCAAAAAGATTTCCCGTGTTTTGTGAGGAAGAAGCACATAGGGTACCACATCTTTTGGAAACAGTTAGGCTTTGTCAGCAAAGAAATGTAGGTGGTGGGACACTTATTCATGTTGCATTACCATAATACTCTTAAGAAGTCAGTGTTACCACTGTGTTAGGAATCTCAGAGACTCAACACTGTAAACAAAATGGTAAATAAGGCTTTCCCTGAAGTTGCAGAGTATTACAGGTCTGTTAGAGATGAGATTTAATTCTTTATTGCTGTCTGTAGCCTAGTTCTTAGATGTGACTGCAAGAGGCAGTCATAAAAGCATTGCATTATAATTGGCTGTTTCAGTGCTTATAGAGG
Organism: Climacteris rufus; assembly: GCA_013398175.1. Lineage (NCBI taxonomy): Eukaryota > Metazoa > Chordata > Aves > Passeriformes > Climacteridae > Climacteris > Climacteris rufus. Next base: position 284,192 of record VZRZ01006720.1, on the reverse strand, counting down.
CGTGTCTGTATTGCCTGATTGTCTATGCTCCAAGGCCAGCACGTGATCCTCTGTATCCGTTTGCTTTCTTGGAGGCTTTGCATGCTGTTTGGCTTCTGACCTCGTAGTGGACATGCTGATTGCTTGCGTGTTCAGTGTATATAAAAATGTGGTTATGAGATATTAACCAAAAAAGAACTAGAGACACAGATTTTTATTTTGGTTGGAGCATGAAAGAAAACCCATCCATTGCTTTTACCAACAAACTGAAAACTTATTCAAGGGAAGGAAATCCTGTCAATGGTACAAGCTTTTTAGAAGACATAAAGGCAAAACAACTAAATTTGCTTTGACTTAAGTTTCATGGGTTGTTTCTTCCTTAGCCTGTTTTGTTGAATCTCTACCAATAACAATCCTCATGTTGATACCTGTCTTCTGGCGTTAGTAGTGTCATCCTGTTGATGCTGAGAATTGGGTATGCTGTGTTTTGAAAAGAATTTTCAGGTTGTGGATCCTCAGTTGATCCATATATGCCATGGTCTTATAATAAGAATTGCTTTTTCAGGTAGTTCGTTTTGCTCCAGAGAGGCTTTTAAATGTTGGAAAGAAGTTCAGTGGCTGTTTACCATGGATTCTTTTCGATAGTAATGGTTATGCTGACATCACCAGAGCTGTACTCTCATCAGCTGCAGTTCTGTTGTGTGATGTTTTAAAGTTGAATCATGGCCCTGTCTGGAGTCCTGATTAATTAGGTGGAAAGGGAGATATTTTCATTCTGGGTTAGTTCGGACTGAAGGGCTATGTAAGTGCCTGTGTTGGCACAACTGTAAGAGTCCTGTTGCAAGCGGAGAGTCGTTGGAGGGAGCTTCTTAAGACAGCAACTGCACTAAGAAAAAATCAAAATAAGACCAGAATACAGGAATTGAAGTTGTTAGGGTGTTAGGGGTGAATTCAGAGCTCGCTAGCTGCCACTTGAAACCAGAGGATCACTCTACGTTCTGTAAGCTACTTTGCATGTATTGCTAATCAGGTGTGTCCACACGGGGAGCTAGTGCACCGTACACAAAAAACTACTTCTGTTGCCTATGAACTTCTGTGGCTGATACAGAAATCAGTAAAAATAGCTGGCAGTTTGAATGAAGAGTATGCTCTGAAGTGTAATTCTTTCCTACTCGAAGATGTGATTTGCCTCTCTGTAGTAAAGTATCTGCACAATAAATGTCTATTTCAACTGTAGGCAGTTTCCTGAGAGCTGTACCAGGCAGTCTGGTAACGTAGGTGCCGAGTCTTTTAGCCTGTGTGGTTTTGCTGTTCCCCAAATGCCATTCTCTGAGGATTCTGCAGGATTCTTTCTGCTTTAATTGAGTGTACATAAGGCCCTTTAACTAGAACAGGGGTGATTTTTTTTCTCTTAGGTTACTACATGCAAGCAAAACCTGTAAATAGCAGACCAAACATTAAACCATCTTAAAAGCAAAAGAGGCAAGAGAATGTGAAACACAAAGCTCCGGCTTTTGAGGACAGATATGAACATCATTTATGGGTGAATTATAGAGCACCTTGGAAATTAACCTGGTTTCTGTAATTCGGTGTTACCTTATGTAACATGCACAGTTAATTTGTTCATAGTCACTTAATAATAAACCCTTTTTTAAATTTCTGATTTAAATAATTTCTAGTTCTATCAAGAGTTAAGAATTTCTTTGTGATTATTTTTTAAGTGTCAGAATAGCTATTGCTGTGAGGATATCAGATATTTTAGGGTCAAATGTTCTGTTTCTTAAAATGTTGCTAAAGAGTATTGGTACAGTGGAATATTTTTATGCAGTGATAGATCCAATTTGAAACAAATATTCCAATGTCCTCTTTATTTTTAAGTATTAGATTATGCACTATTTTAACACTTTGTTCACACATTAAGTAAGAATTTCTCTTGATTTTTGAAGATACTGATGTAAATCAAGATCTATAAACTGGTTGTCATTCTAAATTTAGAATTCCTTACTGCGAGTCTCACAACTGGTAATCCAACAGCAAGAGCACAAATTACATTTGTAATTAACTTCACTATTTAGACATGATTGTAAATGCTTTTCCTGTAGAAATTCTCCCTACCCCCAAATGTTACACTTGCTGAGAATTGATACAGGTTCTTTATTTTTTCATTTAAGACACTCAGTACTAGAATATCCCGTAACTCACAGAAGAAGAGTTGTAACCCACTTAAATAAATCTCTGCTCATTCGAATCTTCCTTTGAAACATATTTCTATATGATTTTATTTCCCAGTCTGACACCTCAGTAAGTACTCCACAGGTGCCATCACCACCTATCAACAGAGCACTGCTCTCGGAGACTGGGACAGGTCCTGTGATATTAGCAATGTGATACGAGCAGGGCAGAGTACCCCCTGGGACGGGGTGTTTTGCTTTGCAGAAAATGGTGTTTGAGAATTGAAAACAAAAATGATTGATAAAATCCTGAGTTAGGGTTTCTCTTGGAAAGAAAAGAAGGCTATTATATTTGCATTCCCTGTAGCTTTTAATTGTTTTTCTGAGAGAATTTCAAGATTATATTTTTGATAGTGTAGTTTGAGTATCTGTTGCTGGTTGTATGGATTAGCAATATTGTGTTTTAATGTGCTTAACAGTATTTTCTGGGTTTTGCATTTTTTGTGGTGACCCAGTTGGTATTCCTCCTCCGTTTTTATAACAATGAATGTCCTATAAACAAATCTTTGAACCTGCTATTGATGGTAAGAAAAATATGATAGGGCAGAGAAGAGATGGTGAATGAAAGTTACAGGTGTACATGTCCACCATGGCAGATTTTATTGTTGCTGTCTTGCATATAATCTTATTTATTATTTAAAAGAAAACCCTCTAAAAAAAAATGCAGTGTAGCTATTGTCTTTTATGCGTGCTTTCAAATAACTTTTGGATTTAGTAGGATTGTATTTGCTGAAAGTTGTCAGTTAAAATCTGTTGGGTTTTTTTCTTCTCTCTTTTTTTGGTTACAACTGTTGGGTCAGTTTCAGTCTTTTTCCAGTTCATATTTCCAGAGTTGCACTAAATAGCTTATAATTATTTTTTTTCATGCTCTGATAAATTTTAAATGCTCATAGCGGCTATAAGTGTAATCTGTGTGTTTGGGGAAATGAGCCAGAAATTAGTGTTTAGCAAGTGAAACTATGTCTTACATCTTCTAATTCTTTAATTCGCTTTTTACTGATAGTAAAATATTTAACATTTTCTACTTCATAATTGGAGTGAAGTCAGCGATGATTTTAATTTTCATTCCTTTTTGTCACGCATCCAGCAGAAGGAGGGAGGTAGCCTTTCCTTTGGTTCTGTTCACCTAACTACGTTTGAATGTCATTTCACCCGTCATATGTAGACTTAATGGGAAGGGTTCATGTTGGGTAGCTTTCCTTTCGCAAAGGATGGTTTGTGTCTTTTGTTTACTGTGTGATCATTTTGTATTTTAAAAAGTTTTTGCCACATGTAGTGCATGTTCCTGAGGACAGTCAATTTCTTTCACTTCTGTAAAGAACAGAAAAGGTTAAATAACGTAGCTTACGTGGCTGGGGCTTTTTTTGCTTGGTTATTGCGGTGTTTTTTTAAGAGTTAATTTAAAGAAGTTTGTCACCTGTAGAAGCCTGGATCAACTCCAATAGAAATCTGGAAGTTGCCATTTAAAAACAATTTTTTCTTGTTTTCTTCTGTCTGTGTCCAGTAGAAAAATACTCTGGAGGAATTTCAATGGGGAATAATTACGTCTGCAGGAGACATTTCATTTTAATTGCTATCAGGTAGTGATTGGTTTATGATCTGACACAAAGGCTTGTAACACCTCTTTATTATATGGTATATAATATCCCGTATAACTGTTTCTATTGCATATACGTATGTGTAATTATCTCTTAATCTTATTTAAACACTGTTCTAGTGTCTTATGTTGATGAATACCTCAGATTTATGTGATTTATGTGGTGTCTTGTATGCTTAACATTATTACTCAATTTACTGACTATTCTCCTGAGGTTTTCTTTCTTGTTAAACCATAAATTGGATGATCTACTTTTTGTATGTATCATACATTAAATTGTATTTCTGTCATATTCTCTTATGTTACATTCCTTTATATGTTAAAAAAAACTGTCCTTTTTGACATTTCAGGTGATAACACTCAAGAGTTTTTAATCACTAGTTGCCTGTCTTTAGAATCCTTCTGTTTTTACAGTATCTTTTTGAGATTGCTTCCCTAAATGGAACATGTATTATGATCACAAATACCTTGGCATTTTTTTCCTTTCATATTCTACCTCACTTTTGATATTACAAGTGCTGAAGATAATCAGAAAGTGACCACAGGTATTATGAATGGATTTCATGGGGTTTGGGGTTTTCTTTTAATTTTGATGGGTGGGGTTTTTTTCCCCTACCAAACTGTGTGAGTTGTCATCAGTTCTTTTTGTTTGTTTGTTTTTTCTGGATTAATGGCAATAGGAGTTTGCTCTTTCTGAAGAAAGTGGTTCACAGTTCGATGTAACTGCCATGTATTTATCTGTGTTGAATTTCACTTGGCATTTTCTGCTTATTCTGTCTTCCATGTTTTCGGTAGCGTTGCAATATCTTTACATGTTGACGTTTACCAACAAATATTTTCAGTAGACCTCTATTTGTTCCTTTACTCTTTGAAATTAATGAACTTCCCTTTGGGCAGTTCATGATCAGTGCAAGTGCATATCCCTGGACAATGTATTACTCTGAAAGGCTGTGTCAAAAAACTTGTATTAAGAAGTTTTTGTTAATTATGCAGCTAGGTGATTTAATTTATATATATTTTTTAAATCTAATAGATTAGAAAGATTAGTATGGCTTTAGTATATTGGCACTTTTAGTATATGGCTTTAGTATATTGGCACTTTACTAACTCATCTTTATAATCCTTGGAATTGTATGATATTCTAATTATTTTCATCATTTTACTTGTAGTTCTGGGAACAAGGCTCACTGGTCCATAATTCCTAGAACTGGTCTGACTACTTTTTTTATAAATAGAGGTAGAGTTCATCTACCTTCCAGTCATCTGATAGGGTAGTTTATTTTAATGGAAGATTGAATTTTTTAGCAGCTTGGACCTTTTCTTGCATTTTTTCCAAAATCTGAAATGGGTTCACACAGGTTTTTGGGCTGTTTTCTTATCCAGAAGCTCCTTTTGATGATTTATTTTCTTGTAGTACCTTTTTGAGTGTTTTTAATTGCTCCCTCAGTTCTCTTAATTCCCTGTGGTTTGTGAAGTCTCTTGCAGATTTTTGTATCTAAAGTCCTTAACACTTTTTCCTCCCCGTCCTTGCATGTCTGCACTTTCACATGCTGTCTTTTTGATAACTGCAGTGTTTTTCTTGAAGGATAGTTGTTTCGAAAACTTCAGACTAAATATAGTTTAAATAGATACAGTTTTGTCTAAATAAACTTCGGAGGTTTTTTCGTCCATCTTTCCACAGATAATTTCTGTTAGATGCAAAATTAGGATGAATGATAGTGGGTACTGAAAGTGAAGGGAAGGAAGATTTGACTGAGGCAGAGCCTTGCCTTGGTTGCTCGTTAATGGAGGAAGAACAAGCAAAATGGAGCAGCATTTCAGTCACTCTTCAGAGAGTAGAGCTGCCTTTCACTCTTACTTTCTCTACCTTCTGCCGTTTCTACTATAGGGTGAGGAAGGAACTTTGCTTATAGAATGTCATTCTCTTCATTGTGGAGGAATAAAAGGACTTAGTATGAGAAGTTGCCCACTTGCTTGTATTTTTCTTCATCTCCTTCCTTCTTCCTGCAGAAAAAAAAGAGCCTTCACTAATTTCCTGTGGAATTTTTTAAAGTACTGCAGGGAAAATAACACCTGCTTGAGGCATTTGAACAAATGTTGAGACAATAAATTAGTACTGTTCACTCCTGTTAACCCTGCTGTTACCACCTCCAAGGCCAGGTGCACTCCTTGGGGAAAGCCTTACTCTTTACTACTGTATTGTATTTTGTCTTCATGAACCTCCTGATGAGTAGTGTAGGCATAAGCAGGGTCTGCGCTAGACAGGAACTTAGGGTTCACCCCCTCGGTTCTTGCTATGAAGAGAAATGCTGAAAAACGTGTGTTTCATGAATAGTTATAACGTGTAGAAACAGTCCTCAAAAGTCAGAGAGCCAGGCTTTTGCTCTCACAGAGATGATTTTTATTCCCCTGAAAGTGCTTGGCTAAGGTATGTGAGGAGGATCGTAGAGTCTCACAGGTGTTTTTAGTAGGAAAACAAAGCTGGTTACCAGCAGTTTCTGTGTCTCCTTACATTGCCGTGAGTAGAACCTACCAGTAAATTCCCCCTTGTATTTATTGTTTTTCTTACTCTCCCTCTTTGAACCCTCAAGGTTATTCAGTTATTTTCCTCACAATTTCATTAGGAAATTTGCCAAAAACATCCTTTCTAGGCAGCTGTCTCTGGACCTTTGGAGGCCAGCACTAATGTGCTTCCAGTCTGTAGGGGGTGTTTGGCACAGAATTATGAACTAGGCCTTCATCACTTAGGGGGAGAGCAGGGAAGAGATCACTTGCATTTTACCATACCCAGGTGCAAATTTTTTGCTGATCTATGAGCATTCAGAGGCTTTCATCTCATGTTGTACCTATTTTGTCCTGGTGCAAGGTCTGTTAACAGCAACAAATTGTTGATGCGAGAGAATTACAGTGAAGACTTATTTCGCTGTTGAAGGAAAGCTTTTGTGTGTGTGGGAGGGAGCAACTCCAGCAGTCTTAAACTGTTCAGATGTAATTTTTTAATGAGGCATTGATTTGTACTTTTTTAATTTAAAGTGGTGCTTGAAGGTGCTGTGGTGCTCGCATGTAATACTTCATGTAAAATTGATTGAATGTTAAATAATTTGCCAGAATTAGTATTGGGAGGAGTTAAACGTATCAGAAAGAGAAATGTGTTGCAGCGCTTTCTTTCATACGCTGCTGAACAATATAGGCAAGTGCTGTACCATATGTACATATAATATATTTGTCAGACTAACTGCTTCTCGTGTTTGACTAAACTGTCTCCTTTCAGCCACCCACACAGAATATGCCTATGGGTCCGGGCGGGATGAGTCAGAGCGGCCCTCCCCCACCCCCGCGCTCGCACAACATGTCTTCAGATGGTATGGTAGGTGGGGGCCCTCCTGCACCACACATGCAGAACCAGATGAACGGCCAGATGCCTGGTAAGTTTTTCTCCTCTAAGACATTAACACCAGCGTTGCCTGGCAACTGAAACGACATGGGGGCTCAAGGGATACTAGATTGTTGATGACAAAACTGCTTTGAATGCCCCCGAGTACAAGCTCTCTTAGAGTTTGTTAGCTACAGAGCTACGTGACCTGTATTCAGTGTTTATCAGGCTGCCCTTGGGCTTTGATGTAGCTGACACACAGCATTCCTCTGATGAACAGAACTGGCTAAATTTAGTCTGTTTGAAACCATGCAGTACAGCTGGCTTTAGAGGGCTTACTGGGGAAAGGTATTGGCCTGTGGCTGAGTGAACACAAATCCTTCCATAAAAAGATAATGTGAAATCATTGTAGCTAAATAATTAGATAATAATAAAATAGATACATCTGAAAGAGGGTGTTTCTGATTTGGGTAAATGTTTTAAAAAAAAGATTGCTTTTATACAGCTTCCACTAATCCCCTGTGCTCTTTATTATTGAAGATGTGCTGAATTGTAAGGGATTTGTAAAGAAATGGCCTCCAGATTATTGTTCTAGTGTAAATTTGAAGTCAGTTTCTATGCCGTCCTGTACTGTAATAAAAAGAGAAGTGCTTGGGAGGACAGAAACAAAGCAGTGAAAGAAGATGATAAAATTCCACATTGTATCTACCAGTACTGGCTTTGGGGTAACTATTCCCTTTATCAGGCAGATCAGAATGGAGTAGGCCATGGAAGAACATGCTTCTTTATATAGAGGCTATTTTCCAGAATTTCCACTTGTAAAATCGTACTGCCTATTTCATGTGAAATGGCTTTCAGCTTAAAACTGCATTCCCAGGATTGCTTTTGTTCAGTACCCCCTTCTTTTTTTTCTTTCTTTTTTTTTTTTTTGGTATAGAGCAACTTTTCATACAAAAGCTCTTCAAGATATTGATACTTTCAAGAAAGGAAACTAATGTCAAAGGATCTTTGAAAATTCATCTCTCACTGGTGACAGCAAATGCAGTAAATAACTATGCAAAACTTAAAGTAAAAAATATAATAATTGTTGTAGTCTCTAATTTCTGTACAAATGTTGCTAAAATGGGCCTGATAATGGCAGCTTTTCTGAAAGAGTAGCTGAATAGCCTCAGGAGGCCGTGTGTAAGAAGTGCAGTAAAAGATCTAGAGAAATTAGTTTCATCGTACATGTTGGTCATGGTCTGCATTTTGTAGTGTAAAGAGCAATATATGCTGCTCCCTAAGTAGGGCAGAGATATTCAGATTGTGGTGTCCTTTATCCGTCTAAGATCCATCAGTTCCCATGGAGAATAGCATTGCCTCTCAAAAATCAGTCTCTTTGACCCTCAAGTGTAATCATATTATTGTTATTATAGTGATCTTTTCCAGGGAGAAGGATTACTAAGTCACAATGTGAGCATAATGACTTCACTGCAGAGCCACAGGGGAGAAAAGTCACTCCTTAAACATACATATTTTGTAATTAGATAGAATAAGGAAAGAGCTCTTATGAAAATATGTGAAAGGTAAATAGCTTTGTTTTGGTATTCACCTAGACAGATACTTAAATACAGTTTCCAACTAAGCTTTAATTTAGCCTTTCTTCCAACATATTCCCTTTTTTGAATGTGTGTTCTTTCCTTCTCAGTTTGAAGTTGCCTCTGAGGATGTGAAGATAAACAACTTAGCATGAGGGCATCTCAAATATTGCAAAAGCATGCTAAAATCAGTTCATAGATAGGCATTGGAAAAAGGGAAACAGAATCATCTCGTTATAGCTGAGTTACACATCTTTTTAAGTGTTTGTTGGTTTACCTGTTTATGAGCCTTTCACAGAGACATAGATCTACTAATTTCTGCAGTGTATGCATTTAATTTCTGGTTTTAGGGCACCTACTCTGAAGTTACATAGACACTTTGTAATAGGCACCAGATACAAAATCTTAAATATCTGTAGAGATGATCTGTCTAAAAGGAATAGAGTCACTCATAGGTGAACCTAGAGAATCCAGGGTCAACAGCCATGAGTTGATGAGCCTGGAAAAAATAAAATGCAGGCTCTTAAAAATGCCAGCTAAGGTTTTCAGGTGTTACCTGAGCAGGGGCTTCCACAGACATGATTATGGGCAGAAGGGTTGACAAGAGTACTAAAAGAACTGCCTAGTGATGCTCAGGGCGTGAGTCAATTTAAAGTTCTTCTGTAGACCTGTCCTGTTGCCTGAAGGGCAAAGGATGATTTTTCTTGTGCCCTGGTTGATACAGAACCTGAAGTGCTGCTGAGGCCCTTAATTGCATCCCCTGACAAATACATGTCTGTATCCTCTTGCCAGGGAAGACAGCCATGACAAACCTTTTTCAGTCTGTGATACAATTGAGTGTTACCTATACCTGTGACAGATGGTGATTATTAGCTGAAAAAATTACTGTCTGAAGAATTACTTTGACTGAGAGTTTGTGTGATGCAAAGTAAGGGTGATCTGGATTTAGAAGGAGATGATGGACTGAGCTGTGCTGGTGGCAAGTTGTCTTCCCGATTTCTTGAGCTTGTTTTATCATATGTAAGAAGTTAAAAGGTAAGACTAGCCGTAGGGATCTCTGGCCTTTGTCCTGGCACTGGTGGGTGACCTTTGTGAATAACAGGTTGTCCTGGTTCCAGCCAGAACAGAGTTTATTTTTGCAGTAGCCAGGAGGAGGCATGGCTAGGACCTGGTGGTTATTCTAACCTGAAGGATATTGTTGGGGTTCCTGATGGTGAGCAATTGCCTGTGAATCATTTGCTTTTTGTACACTGCTATTAATATTGTTGCTGTGACTGTTCTTCTTACTTCATTGCTGTTTCCAGTAAATTGTTCTTAGCTCACCCTGTAATCTTTACCTTTGGTGCCTCCAGTTCTCCTCTCCAGCCCAACACAGGGGAGGGAAAGGGGGAACAAGGGAGTGAACAAGCAGTGTGTGGTTTGGAGTGTTTCAGTGGGAACGCTAAACTGGGGAATGTCATTTCTAAACCACAGCACAGGTGCTTGCGTGTTCCCAACAAGTTCTCTGAAAATCCTTTTTCCTTCCTGCATTTGTAGTCTCAAATACACTTAGTCTGGCTTACAGCTTCTCAGAGCTAAGGTGCTGTGCATAAGTGGTTAAGAAGAAAAAGGACTTCCATTTATACTCAGGATAGGTACTTGCTCTGCTAGCTTTATTATAACACATATCTAATTAGTATAGCATTTAAAGCAGTTGCTTTAAAGTGCAGGTACCTACTTCATGCCTCATTCATCCATTCACAGTTCATTCATATTCTTTTCTACCCGTGTCATTTATCTGTATAAAAAAGAAAATCAATTGTTTTGTCTTTATATGCAGGAGAATCCCATTAAGTATTTTGGCAAACTGTAAAAAAAATTATGTGTAAAGTGTGTTTTTATTATTTTTCACTTGCAAGGCTTTTTGACACTATGGTCTTAGCTTTTCCTCTGTCCTTGTTTTATAGCTTCATACTGACAAATCCCCAGATTTTGACTATGGGAGATAGTGCCTGACATCTCATGTGACAGCTTTTTCTTACGAGTGCTCTCTCCTGTTTTGGGGCTACCTGAGACATGAAGTGTAAACCAGCCTTTCAGAGAAGGTGTTTTATTTTTTCAGGTTCTCTCTTTACAATGATTTTTGCCTTCCTCATTTTGCTTCTTACATTACAGGTCTTTAAAAACTTACTCCCCTGTGTGCTTGGCTACTCTCTGAAATCCATCATTGACAATTTCTTCCTTTAATCAGAAAGGAACAGAACCAATCCCAGGCACTACCTTTCTGTCACTAACCCTGAGTATTCCATCCTTTTCTCAGGAAGGAAATGAAGAAAGTAGTCTTTTAGCAGCCCTGCAATAGTGGCTTGGCACTACAGTAGGAAGCTTTTCTTCACTGAAGCTTTACTTAAGAACACTTTCATGACTGAGCTCATGGTTAGAGACAATCTCAGTTTTTCATTAAAACTGTCTGCAGGTTCGCACTGTTAAAGAGTTAGGCAATGTTGAATTGAAGAGGGGACAATATAGGCATTGTAGCTCTCTGTTGTCTGCATAATCCTATTCACTGAATTACTTTTTCTGTATTTGTGATGGGTCTGCCCTTATACGTTTCAGCAATCTCTGCTCACCTTGTTTTGCAGGAGCAGTGAAGTGCACATATGATACCTTTTTCAGCTTTTTCACTTTTCTTAACAAAATAGATTTGTGTTCATTTCAGTGAGGTGTCTTGAAAAGGGCAAGAGGATAAACATGTTTTTAAACTTACTCTGTTTCTTCACATTGACTTTAGTAACTGTGTTCGTTTATCATTGTTATCTTTTCCTTCTGTATCTTTTTGTTTCAGTCAGTCAGTACTGTCTCTGTGAGCTTACGTGCAGCGCTCTATGTCCTTCTTTCTGGTTTCATTCTACCCTAGATTAGTGCAGTTTTTTCTTTAGTCAAGGACTCAAGAACTGTTTTACATCTGAAGGCAGAGGGGTGTGTGTGTTTCATAATTTTCACTGGGAAATATGTAAACAAATCAGTGCCTACTACTGGTGTAGTTTCTTTTAGATTCCTCTTCTTAGAGTTTTCTAGCTTAACAGAAAACCAGTGGCTTGCTTAGCAACAGTAGCATCTTTTTGGTGAAATCTGTACATATCAATATTGCCTTCTTTACTGTTGACCTAGTCTGTCATGTACTCTGGTTGTACATATCTTCTTAAGGTCTTCATGTGGTGTTTGTCATAGGCATCATCCGTGCATTTAATTTACATTTTTTACTTGTCATAGTTATATTCAGTCAGACCTCTTACTAACTTTAGTCCTAGTAGCTGTTCACCTATCCCAACTAAAGTAATGAGTAAACTGACCGGATGGTATTGTAATGTACTTGTTAAAATACCCATTGAGAGTAGATTTAATGCAGAGAATAATCCAAATTCAGCCTGTGTTGTCAGGAAGAAGGGAAATAAAAAGTGAAAAGATGTTGCTGGCCTCATGGTTGTGTGAACAGGTTGCTTTTCCTTTGCATCTTCACAAGCTGAACTGATAAGGTGGTGTCTGTCCTTCCGGTCATGAACTCCCTTTCTATCTGTAAATACAATTGCAGAATGTTGGCTATATATTAATAAGCTCAAAAATGTTAAATAAGCCTTCAACCATTTTTATTCTACATGATCACATACTAGCTGAATCACTGCAATGCTAGTTCCAATAGAAATCAAAAGCATTGATTTTCTGTTGTGTTGAAATTTTCCACCTTATTTTCAAGTAGAAAAAAGGCAGCACATTGTCTTTAAACATTTTTGTTTCTTTGTTCACACCTTTATTTCCAAGATGTCCTTATCCTTATGCACAGCAAAGGTGATGGCTGTGTTTACCAACATAGGTCACTAAATGCTTTCCATTTGCTTGTCATTCTTAACAAAAAGTCATGATCAAAGTATCTGAGGAAAAAAAGCTTTAATGTCTTACCACGAAGATTTGTTCTCTTTCCTTTATCAGGAGATAAGCTCAGAAGTTGTCTTCCTGTCATAATCAACTTTTGGTTAGATTTTTATCTACAGGGGCATTAAAACAGTTCTGTAGACAAACGAGTTTGAGTCACAGGCTTTCCATAAAAGCCTTTGATGTGTGTGTGACTCCATGTAGTATTTGTCGCCTTCCTGCTCTTTTATTGGTAACACTGTAATCATTTGAGTGAAAGTCACAGCCTAAGTTCACATTTAGTGGTGCGCTTGGAAGTGTTAAATTTGTGGTTGGACTTGACAGTCTTAGTAGTCTTTTCCAACCGAAATGTTTCTATGATTCTATGTAATTGTACGATGACAATGTTAATACTGCCTGAGTTTAAAAATAATAATAATAATTAACTGTTAGTTTCAAAAAATTGTTCGTGTGGGTTTGAATATACAGAAATGTCACAGCTGTTGTAACAATTGCAGCTGTGATGGAGTTACCAAGCTGCTTGTTACATTGGTTTTGTGCAATTCAGGCTGAAATTCAGGCTGTGTTGGTCAAGCACTAAAAAGGCTAGTTTTGTGTATGATATGGATAGAAGATGAGCTATATGATAACTTACAGCTTTGTTTTAGTACCTTTAGCTGCTCAGCAAAAGAAAATATTTTCCATAGTAGAGCTTTTTGTTTTTAAAGTGGGGAAGTCACATGCAAACTGTATTTAAAATATCTTTTAATGCAATTGTATTTAATGACTTTAATTTAGTTTTGTGATTCAGTATGACTGTTTTCGCCTGCTTTTATGATGCTCAGTGTAGAACCTTTTTCTGTGTTTTTCTTTCTGAAGGACCCAACCATATGCCTATGCAAGGACCTGGACCTAACCAACTCAATATGACAAACAGTTCCATGAACATGCCTTCAAGTAGCCATGGGTCCATGGGTGGCTATAATCACTCAGTGCCATCATCACAGAGTATGCCAGTGCAGAATCAGATGACCATGAGCCAGGGACAGCCGATGGGCAACTATGGGCCCAGACCAAACATGAATATGCAGCCAAACCAAGGTAAGTGAGGGGCTTGTTAGCTTCTGTAAAAAGAGAACATCTCAGGTGCAGATGTTTCTTAAAGGTCTTACCTTGTAGGTTTTCTTCTCTAAATGCATTTGTACCCTGAGATTGGCTCAGTTGGTCAGAGCATGGTGCTACGAACACCAAAGCTGTGAGTTCAATCCCTTTATGGGCCATTTACTTAAGAGTTGGACTCAATGATCCTTGTGAAAGGATCATCTCAGAATATTCTGTAAATATTCTGTAGCTATGTTTGGAGGATTCTACGTCTCTTTTCTCCCATGTATCTGTGACTTCTTGTTTATTTGCAGACATTGAACTATTTTCAGGCATTATGTGAGAATCTGGGAATGGATCTGCTTTCATCAATTATAAGTCAAAACTACTGTTTATCGTTCAGACTTTACACTTCTAGCTACATGTTACTGTTGTTCAGGTTGATAAAATATATCTCTACTTGTAAGTCTCTTGGTTAAATTGAAAAATTAAAGTCAAGTAGCCTTCAGATTCTTATACCTAATTAGTCTTTGGTTTCTGCTACATGCTGTTTCAGCATTGAATGTCTCAGTCTTAGAGAAGCAAAATTCAGTTCCACGAACAAATCTGGTACTCCCTACTGTTTTCATGAGATGTCCTTGTATATACAGTAAAAATCAAAACTAATTTTGTATCTAAAATATTTCCATTGCATAAACTGATGATGTGTTGATGTCCTTGTTGAAGTTCAAGGACATTGTGGAATTAAAATCTTACATTAGCATCACAGCACAGTAAATTAATGAGTTGTATATGTACTGCCTATTCTTATAAATGTCCTTTACCAGTCAGTAAGCACCATTTTCAGCTTACCTGTTAAGTTTGTTATGACATTGGATCTGGACACAGAACCTGCTAGAAGACATAGGACAGACCAAATCTCCATGTTCTTATGTGTAGATGCTGTGTGTTCCTGAGGTGTACAGACAGACCAGGTCATACTGATCAGTTTGATTATTAGGTCACAGGAAGGTTCAAAACAGACAAAGGACTAACTTAATGAGAGACTGAAAATAAGTCATGATGAAACAGCTGTTTCTGCACTTCTCTTATCAGCAGAGAAAGTGGGAAGTCTGAGTCCTTCAACATCCATGTTGTTGATAGCATTTTTCTTAAAATATAACAGCAGAAGAAGCAAAAGATAGGCCCATAGCAGAGGAAACCATAACTGGGAGTGGTTTTGACTCTCTCTCTCTGGCAAGTTATCTCTGTATTCTGGGCAATACACAATGGAGTAATTTTATAAATATTGGAAGATGCTTTGAAAAAGCCCCATGCCAGTTCACATTTCTTAGTTGCAGAGTTAGCAATAATTATGTAGCACTGTGTGTGAGGGAGCCGTCTACTAATTCGCTCTACAGAAAACAATTTTGTATGACGGACTTAAAATTTAGGAGATGATTCTGTCTCAAAGTAGTGTTCCTTACTCCTCCTCATAATATTCCCCTGTTGTGTTTTCACTACTCTTTCAAACTTGAAAATTGCTCATTAGAAATTAAGCAGAAATATAGTTAAAAGGTTTTTGTTCTGAGCAAATAATGGTAGTGAAGTGACTTTGGGGAATACAGAATAAAGCAGTATCTAACCAAATTACAGGTTCAAGAACAAGCGCAAAATCTTTATTTAGAACAATGGTAACATTGCCATCAGGGCCACAGTAAGCTTTTACGTTGTCTAAGACTCATTGTGCCAAATTCTGATCCTTTAGGTTGACACTTTTTCCATTCCAAGTGTCTGCATCAAGGCTGATTCACAGAAGTAGAAAGCCATTTTTGGCACTGGGATGAAAAATTACATTCTTTAAAATGTTTCATTGTCTCACAAAACCAGAGCACTTTATATATTAATGTAAAAGTGCAGGTGCCCCTTGCTTCAGAGCAAGGCTTTGAAACTTGCCTGTTAAGCAAGCAAGGTGCTGTTTGCTGTTAGATGAAAACACTGTTCCAGATATCTGTGAGGGCGGAAGTCTTAAGTCTGAAGATGTGCATGTTTGTTATTTTGATGTAAAATGATTCCCAGTCAGGTCTGCTTGATACATTGCCTCCATTTTCTGCTCTTAGTTGTTACACTTGCATTGAAATTTGGTGACAAATTAGAGAAGTATTTTTATATCTTCACTCTCGTTTGACTCCAAGAGAGCAGGGCAGAGAATGACAGAGAAATTAGTGATGATGTCAGAGATGTAGATAGGCAGGCAAGCTGGCTGGGCAGAGGTCTCAGCCAAGCATGGGCACTGCAGCCTTCTCATATAAGTGAAGAAACAGTGAGCTGCTGCTAGGAGATGCACTCGGTGCAGTTTAACAAAAAGGGAGTAAACAGATTGTGACTCAAAGATTTCTTGACTGGTGGTATGTGCAACAATTCAGAAACAGAAATAAACCAAAATTTCTGAATCTCAGTATTGTTGTCAGGAGATGTTTGCGAATTCCTGAGCATGATTTGTTTCTTTGTCTTAAAGGAGTGATACTGAGAATGAGAGATCCTACTACATCTGTCAGTTAATAACAGCACTAGCTAAATGTAATGTTAAATATTCCTCAAGATGAAGTGTTAGCATCTGAAGCTGGCTGCTAAAAGTTAGGAAAGGTTTTTGGCCTTAATCTTTCCCTAAGTGGGTTCCTCATCTGTAGATGAATGAATTTAGTGGTAAGATTATGATACCATCTGATGTCACAGGAGTGTTGTGAAAGTATATTCATTATGAAGATTTGGACATTTTACTTACAGCTGCCATAAGAAAACTGTAAGTAAATTAATAATTATGTCTTCAGCATTTCACTAGGCATGACACCTCACATGAACAACTAGGAAGAAACAAAATATTGAAATAGTTTTTCGGTGAGTAATATCTACTGTGCACTGAATGAAGCCCATACTTTTAGGAGGAAAAAAAACATTCTATTATATAGTAGATAAAGCCACCATAACACACAGAAAGGATTGATCTAACACTTGGGGTGGTTTTAGTATAACTTTTTATGTGCTTTTGCTAGCAAAACATCTTGCTGTATATACACCTTGTGAGGCAGATGGTGTTAAAAAGAAAAAAAGTGAAAAAGTGCTAATTAAGAAATAAAATGCATAGTAGCAGAACTCTGTGCTGGATTTACTTCCTGTCTCCACTTTGTTCTCTTTATTGATTTGCACTAGTTTAAAATGCTGGCCAGAGAATACCTTAAATACCTTTCATGGTATTGATTGTATATAGTCAATCTAGTTAAAAGTAGGATTCTAGTAATTTTGGACTTAGAAAGCAGGATGTTTTAAGTGGAAGAATCTGTAGATGACTCTTGATTTAAAAGCTTTTACAACAGCCTGGGACATCAGCAAAAAATAGTGGCTACCTTTTTGGAAAAGATAGGAAGTGAATGTGGAAGAAACTACCTTCTTACGGGTGCCTTTCTTCTTTTTTATGATAAGCTACTTAGGTTGAACAAAATATTTCAAGTATTGCCCATTTTTGACTTTTCAGAGCAGAGGTGTAAGCATAGCCTTTCTGAAGCCTGAAACTTGTGTGGAAATTCCTCTTACATGTCTTGAACAAATCTTTCACAGTCAGGGAATAATGCTAAATAGTAGAATTAATACACTTTAAAAGTAAGAACCAAGAAATTATAGCTTGGCCATCTCAGAAATTCTGTTTCTCAGATCCTTTTGCTATGCTGTGCTGTTTCTCAGACTGTTTTGCTAGGATTCCATTCCCTTGCCAGAAGTGCTTGAAGCAAAGTTGCCAAACTTGCAGTCTCTATTTAATGAGCATTGTATGTTGCCTGTGGTAAGGGAGGGGGTGCAAGTTTACAGGTGAATTCTACAGGACAATATGATGTTGACTCAATCATTTGCAGGAGACCAATTGTCAAATCTGGTGCTGAGATTTTTTTAATGACAGTTTCATTGATATCAATTTACAAAAATTCCCTTAACATTTCAGAGCTTTTTCACTTACAAGCAAATATGAAAATATCATGGAAAGAGCAGAGTTTAGGCAGATGCAGATTCCTGTTCTTTTGTGGCCCACATAAAGAAAGGAACATGAAGATAGGAACATCCAATTTTAGCTGAAATATAAACATGTTCAGGGTATGACAGACCAGGATAAAGTGATTTCTGAGGTTTTTGTGAATGTGTTACCATCTCTTCACGCCCATGTAAGCTGAGACTGTTACCTTTCAAAACCTCAACTGCTTACAGTATTCAGGATGTTATGGAGAAAGCAGAGCAGTCTCAATTTTTTTTGACATCTAACCTATTAAAGGGAAATAAAACTGCCTTCACGTTCTGAAACACCATCATGCTATAGCTGGAATTGTAGGATGTCTTACTGTAGAAGACACTGTAGTTTTGTCATGAAAAAACAAAAGATAATAAACGGCTGCCACAGAGCTTGTGCTTTCATCTTTCTTCCTTAGTGTAAAACATGAAAGGCAATGTTGGTAGCTAAGGATTTTTTTTTGTGTGACATTTTATGTACTGGTTTCTTTAAATGGTACCTGAAATTATGGTTCAGTTTGAGATGAGGACTTTGTGGAGTAGACAAGTATGGAGAAGTGTCTACTGTCTTTAATTTTCAGCATAAATAATTCATTAGGAGTAGCAAAAGGTTTTGTATTCTTTAAGTCTTTTGAGGTAGTGTTTAAACTGCCCCTCATGTTAAAACAGCTTGAAGTTGGTGGTTCGTTTGACCAAGTACATCTGAATTGTAGCATTTGTCAAGTTAAATTAACCCTACAGTACAGTTTCTAGGTTGGCTCTTGCAAGAGTTACAACTATCATTTATAAAACAATCTTTTTTTTTTAAGCATGTAGAAAAGCAGTGAAAAAGTTTTGCTGAGGGCTGCTAGTGCAATGTATATTTTGTTGTTTGTGTAACAGTGGACACAATGATGAGATTTACTGTGGTAAGTCTGGCATGGTGGACTTTGCTGGTACTCTAGATGTGGATATTCAGTTGCTTTACCCATGCAAGTGCACATTGTGAAATGCCTGAAGAATAGACCTCTGAGCTACCAAATCAGCATAATTTTGAAGACTGAAGAAATAATGGCTTGTACTGCTGCTTTTGGTCATACCCCCTGCCCATAGCTCTTTAGTCAGAACCAGTCACCAGTTCATTTTTGAGCATGATTCCTCACTTAATCTGCTTCTTCAGAAGTTTCAACCATGTCAGCAGTTACTCTTGGCCTCTCATAGCATTTACCACCAGTATCTGAGTTTCAGTGGAAGGGACAATGCTAAAGAGACATTTTTAAACCAGTAAACTTTTCTGCAGCTTTCATCCTCTGCACTTCTGGTCTCAGATTTGTTAGCTTTATCTGGGACCTACTTCTAGTTTGCGTTTCTGCCTCTTTCTGTTTATCTTCTGTGTGTGAGAACTAGGTTTTCAGTTTCCTGAAGTCCTTTCTTGTCAGGAGACTGCCACTGGGCCACTGCACTTACAAGAAGATCACGTAGTAGCCCATGTTCGCTTTAATCCACACACCTTTTCTTCCCTATACCTGAGGCCTCCTTATGAGATACTGGCTAGTGCAGAAGTTACTTTTTTCCTCAACTGCTCATTTCAAAGTTGTCTACACCTACTAAACAACAGTAAGTATTCTTGATGATGTAGACTAGTTACATTGAACAGTGAGCTGTTTTCACCTGTTGTCTGGCTTGCTTTATCCATTCACTGACTGCATAAGACTAATTTGGATCAATTTTCAAATGCCTGTTTAATGGCTACCAAAATTGCTGGTGCTCCTTACAGGACCTACAATATTACTACTTAGCATCTTCAGACTTTTATCCCAGAAATGCTTCCAGTATACTGACATGTGAAGACTGCTGTCTGAACATACAGAAAGATTTGCAAGGCTTCTGTACTACCAAAATTTAAGTAGTTTCTTGTAAATCCAATAAATGGTCTGATTGTGTACTTGCATATTTTACAGAGATAATCTTACACAATATTTCCTTGGACTCATTTTGAACTCTATACAAATATGATACTTTGTCGTCTCTGGAATAAATACTTCTAGAAATTCACCAAAAAAAGAATTTCTATGGAGATGTTTTGAAAGTAGTAAGCTGTCTCTTGCAGCTCACAGTTTTGTGAACTTTGTGTGTGAAGTCTTACCTCTAAGTCTGGAAGAGATCATTACTTCCACCAAGTGTAGTTTATTGTGAACTGGTTGTGATTCAAGAGCTGTGTTTTAGGGGACTTGTGAAAATATGTGCTATAAATATTAGAAAGCATTATGGAATCATAAAATAGTTTGGGTTGGAAGGGACCTTAAATATCATCTACTTCCAAGTGTCCCACCACGTACTTCTACAACTAGCCCAGTTGTACAGAGCCCTATCCAGCCTGGCCTTGAACACTTCCAGGGATGAGGAGTCCACAACTTCTCTGGGCTACCTCTTCCAGCACCTCACCACCCTCACGGGGAAGAATTTCTTCCTAATATCCAATCTAAACGCCCTTTCAATTTAAAACCATTGCCCTTGTCCTGTCACTATTTGCCTATAAAAATGCTACCTATATAAGAAGTCTGTCTCCCTCCTTTTCTTAAGCCTGCCTAAAGGTACTGGAAGGCTACAGTGACATCTCCCTGATCTCCATGCTTTCTCAGCCTTTCTCTGTGGGAGAGGTGCTCCATCCCTCTGATCATCTTTGAGCATCTGGAGTCGCTCCAACAGGTTCATGTCCTTCCTGTGCAGGGCACACCAGAGCTGGATGCAGCACTGCAGGTGGGGTCTTACAAGAGCAGTGTAGAGGGGCAGAATCCCCTCCCTCCACCTGCTGCCTGTGCTGCTTTGGATGCAGCCCAGGATACGATTTGGCTTTCTCAGCTGTAAGCGCATGTTGCCGGCTCATGTCCAGTTTTTCATCTGAGAACCCTCAAATTCTCCTTAGGGCTGCTCTCAATGAGTTTCTCAGTCTGTACTCATGTCTAGGATTGCCCTGACCCCAGTGCAGCACCTTGCACTTGGACTTGTGGGTCTCCCTTCCCAAGTTTGTCCATGTCCAATTAGATCATGAACTAATAGTCTTAAGTTTTTTAGTAAGTGTTGGGATTTGGTGCCCTATTAAGTATTACATGATGAATAAATGTAGCTTTCTAGTAGGCTTGATTTTTCAATGGACAAATACATTTAAAATTCCCTCACCTCTCAAAACTACTGCGTAAAATGGTTATGTTCCATGAGGTGATAGAGACCGTGGTGCTTCTGTTAGGCATCTTCTTAATAAGAACCAAACTGGAAGGAAGCCAGGCTCTCTGCTATGAAAACAACACACAGCCTGATACAGGGTAGTGAATTCTCATTGTGGCTCTACAAAGCGTTAATGAAGTTCTAATTTAAAAAGCAAACAGAAAATCTCTACATTGCACCATGGGGACCCAACACATTTTATCACATTGTATTGTGACTAATATTAATATTGTTAATTAACAAGCTTTCTTGAGATCTAGGAATATTATGGCAACAAGTTTTTATTTTTTTTCAAGGCTGCCTAATGTTTCTCAGTACCTGCAAACAGAGAAGCAGTGAAATGGAATAATCTAAATTACCCATTCGTTTAGAAGATCAAAAAATGACATGTATTTTTGCCAAGTGAAAAATAAGTACATCTCAATTTAATCAAATTTTTTTTTTTACTTTAAAATTGAGGCACAGAAATTTGCCATGCTGAAGAATAGAACATAACTGGATCTTCTTAAGAGTGGCCAATATTTATCTTCAGGGGAAAATGAAGCTTAGGCCACTTTACTTCTCAATGAGAGATCCCACACAGGAGCTTAATGGGATTTAACTAATGCACTTTGAATTCATACCATTAATTAATTTGTCTTTCCTTCATAACTCTACATGGACGGGATCTAAGTGACTATGTATTCTTTTACCTATATAAATCCATTGTCGCTATTGAGTGTATCTAGGTAATTTTCCAGTACTGTAGTTTCACATTAGCCTTTCTGCTTGTGCTCCAGCACTTAGTTATTTAAAAATGCTAAACAGAATGGCAAAATCTAAGCATAAAGAGAAGTAGGTGATACCTTCTTTTTTTCTCCTGGGATGGTACTTAGGAGTGGCTCTGCTAGTTTGGTGTTTGGTGTCATGATATGTTTTAGTTTTTAGTGAGGCTAGTTTCTTGTCTTTGTAGTTCATCAAGTAAATTATTTTCTGAAAAGGCAAAAAAAGCTTAGGGTTTCACCATTGTAGACTGGGCAGTATGTGTTAAGTGGTTTGAATTAACGTCTTGTAAAAGTACATTGTTTAAACAGTTTAGCTCCTTGTCACAACTCTTTCCTCCTTGTATTTTTAGTACTGGAATAACTCCTTTCTGAAGTGGTGCTACAGAGGAGGCACAGAAGCAGATCTCTGTTAAACGTGGTATCAATCTAACCTACAATCTCATATAATGAAATGGTGTAATCATAATTTTCATTGCTGTGTGGTGTCAGTAGGGTGCTCTTTAACTGTCTGTTTTCATTACTGAAATTTGCATTTCTCCAAGTGCAGCCTTAATCAGATTTTCTCAGTTGATAAAACATGGACAATACTTGATCTCTGCTGGTCTCTTCCTGTGGTCATGGAAACTTGGTTCAACTTGGTCTGAAAGATTTTTTTGTTAAGTGTGCTTGGGACTGTTGTGTGTTGGGCAGAGCCTGGGTTCCTGTGGGCCTTTCTGCATATGCCTGTTGTGTGATTTCCCAACTGGTACACGTGGTTTGTGTTTACAGGCTTTCCTCTACACTTTTTTTGAAGATACTTTTTAAAACAAAAAATGGTAACAGTGTTTCAGTCAACTTTGTGCATATGTCAACTAATGTCTATGGTTTTGAAGAAAAATCATCTGAAAAGCAAACTTATGTAGGCTGACTTCTGTTTTGTAGTTTGGTTACTGAATTGATCACCTACATTTGCATAGGTCCAGCAACAATCATCCCTTATGAGAGCACTAGACATACGGAGCCTTTTTTGGTTCATTTTTAATGGCTGGTGTTTCCATGTTCTTTTGGAAAGGTTTAATCACAAATCATTTTTGCATATTTGGCATTTTTGCTGCTTCTCCTTTTGCAGGTCCAATGATGCACCAGCAACCTCCCTCCCAGCAATACAACATGCCACAGGCAGGTGGGCAGCATTACCAGGGCCAACAGCCACCGATGGGAATGATGGGCCAAGTTAACCAAGGAAATCACATGATGGGGCAGAGACAGATTCCTCCCTACAGGCCACCACAGCAAGGTAGGAACTCACTGCAGTATTTTTAGATCGATTTTAAATAACCATTCTGAAAACCATTTTACATCATTTTCTTGCTTACATCAGATTTCAATCAGATCATTTTGTGTCACAGACTTTGTTTGCACACTCTTTTTGTTACCCTTTTTGAGGGTGGTTCTTGTAGCAAGAGATTACTGCTATCACCATGAAATGTGAAGACAGGTTTTTTTTTTGTTGTTTTTGCATCTTTCTGAGATTATGCATTCTGAAATTATGCATCTCAGATATGATTCTGATGCAGAATTCTATTTTGATGTTTAAGTGATACGTACAGAAAATGAACAGAGTACCTATTTGGTTCTGAATTCACTCAGTTACAGAAGAAGGAACATTGTTCCAAGATACCACTTCTCTTTTTGCTTTTTAGTCTTTTCCAACAAGGAATACTTTTATTTTTAACACCTTAGTCTGTTATACACATATTCCTAAAATGAGCTCAAAACTGAAATTTTATATGTTCTCAGTCTAGTGCAGCCAAACAACTGTGTGTGTGTGTGTGTATATGTAGATAGATACATTTATTTCTTTTTTTAATTAAACCAGATTACATATATTGTCTGTAATGCAACAATATGGGTGGGGAATACAATTTCTCATACTAAAATCAGAAATTAGTAGGCTTTATAACAGAGAAAACAAGTTATTTACGTATTGACTGGTTGTGGTTTTTCAGGCCCACCACAGCAGTACTCAGGCCAGGAAGACTATTATGGGGACCAATACAGTCATGGTGGACAAGGTCCTCCAGAAGGCATGAACCAGCAATATTACCCTGATGGTAATCTCTCATAAATGTTAACTTTCCCATTTTCTATATCTGCCCAATACTAATGTAGTCATATGCCCAAAATTAGGGATGAGGCAAGAATAGTAATTGGATATCATACCTCACATTTACAAAACCTTCCAAATTCAAAATTGTTACTACAGTTTAAGTTATTATGACTAGTTAAATTTACAACTTACAGTAATTTGTATTACTCTTAACAGTTTTAGTGTTTCAAAATGAATTGAAAGAATTGGTTTATCTAAAAGTATGGAGAGTTCCGTAGCATTTCTAGTAAAATTGAGATGGATTTAAACAGACATAACTTTATTATCAATAAGAGAGGGGGCGATATCCTTTTATTAAAAATTCTATTGAACTGCAAAAATTTGCTAGAAAGATGTGTTTTTTTCTGTAAATACTTTATTTTTTAGACGTAGTGTTTAGTCTTCATGTAAGTCACACAAATGTGTTATTGCTGATATGGTATGGGCCTTTAGTTTAACATTTATATAGGAATAAAATGGTCCCTGCCCTGAGGAGATTGGAAATGAGAATCCTCTTCAGATGTCCCCTCAGTGCTTTCAAGACAAGACTGAAACTTCGAATTTCATAAATCTTTCCTCATACCTCTTGGACTACAGAGTGCTGAAGGCTATTGGATTGTGTTACAAGTCAGAAGAGTTGAAATTAACTTGTTTTCAGGCTGAGCAGAGTCTGGGAGAACAAAGATGCTGACTCATGACTACTGTGATAACCATGTGTGCAACTTAATGGTGTATTATGAAGTTCAAGGAATGTGGTAGATGTTAACATTTTAAAAATGTGTACAAAGCAAAGCTGTGTAATTGCCAAAGCAGCTGCCCATTGCAAATAGAGGGATACAAGTTAGTTGTTCGAATTTAATTTCCATTAAATTGATTTTAAGATGCATGAAGCCACATCTGTATAAGCTTACATGTGTTATTTTTTGGAAATGTATGTGCAGAGTTATTTTACAAGTTGCATTAATTCATAATTATTAAGCCTTCATTTTGGAACAGTTATGTTACACACGTGAGCACTAAATGCTTACAGGCAATTTACCCTAGTAAGGGCAGTTTGCTTTTACCAAATAGGTCTGTGGCAGCACAGATTACTTCGAAGATCTGTACCTTCTAAAGAGTCATCTTTTTCATTACCTCATTAATTCTCTTACGTAGAATGCAAGGAGAATATAAGACTTGTTCTAATGGTTATGTATTCATATAAGATTCAGTCAGTGATGCACGGTGCAGTTGCAGGACTGATAACAAAGACCACTGAGTTTTAGAACTGTTTCCTCCTTTCCTTATTTTTATTTCAAAATTTTTTTCCAAATTTATAAAACTTAAATTTGAATGTAAACCAAATTTTGGCTTGTGTTCTTGACCAACTTAGAAATAAGATACATTTTTGCTCATCTGTAAGACAAAATATATTTGTGCTAAAACCAACAACAGGTGGGGTGCTTACTGCATATATTGTTTTCTTAATCAGAGGTGCCTGTAGTCTCTGAATAGAAAGGTTTGTTTGTAATGATTCTGCTCAGGAGTGGAATGTAAGAGGAAAAGTTGTCTTACAACTTTGAGTAGGAATTCTGTTTTTAGGGAAAACCTTGAGAATGTGATATTTCTGTCACTTAAAAACAGAATTTGATGGAGATGGATGTTCATAACTTCATTGAGCTTTATTTGTTATATTTCACACTGCTTTTAGCATATGCTTTTGAATTGGAGATCAGCAGAACAGGTGTTAGACAAAGTATGATAATTGCTTTCTTTGTTCATTCTAATTTAATTCAGGTTATTTACATGTGAAAGGCCTAAATGCTTTCATTTTTTTTGAGTGAAAGATGAAGTACTTCCCCCCCACTCCTCCAACAAGGATTATTGGAAGGTTAAGACCATCCCGTGCTGTGATGTTGCTAGAACTACTGCATTAAGCCTTTTTTTCCCCTGTCACATGTTAATTCAATATGAAAGGAAATCATATTAATAAGTCTTTGGCTAATACAATTGAAAATTCTTTTTCATGTATATCCAGTTGAAACTTTTTTTCTTCATTTTTCTGAGAAATGAAATATTTTTAGGGTTTTCACTCAGAGGCCATTAACGTTTCTTCCTGTCTCTTGTCGAATTGATGTAGGTCATAATGATTACGGTTATCAGCAACCGTCGTATCCTGAACAAGGCTACGATAGGCCTTATGAGGATTCCTCACAACATTACTACGAAGGAGGTATCTATATACCTTCACACACATACGCACAGACATTCCCTTTCCTCCCCCACCCTCAACGGGAACAGAAACTCTTGCACAACACAACTTATACCCATGCAAAGCTCTTGTAGAATACTAGTTGCTGGCTGTCTTGGAAATGGCAGGGAACTTGAAGCCTTCAGAATAATTTCTTGCAAACACCTAAAATATATAACCCCAATTTGCCATTCTAACAACAGTAAAATGACTAAAACACTCTAGAGATTTTTTTTTTACCTCAATGGAAATTTTTATTTAAACATAAATTTGTTGGTTCAGTTGTATATCTTTCTGTGTGTGTACATATTTTGTATAATTATAGTGCCGTTAGGAAACAGCTTGCTGATCTTGTGTAGCTAGTCTGTGCTCTTGTAGCTGTCCTTAATTTTGTCTTTTTTTTTTTTTTATTTTATTTAGCATAGTCATGATCTTATGACTGTGATGTTCCAGTAAATGTAATGCTCGTTTGGCAGAGATGCTGAAAATGCTGCAGTTCAACTTTGCAAAATTGGCTTTAACTGCAGTTTGTTTGGCCGAGTTCCTTCTGTTTGGTTTGAGTTTTCTTTGTTTTGTTCAGTTTTTAAAATCAATATTGCGTTTTCATTTTGTTCTTGTGTTGTTGGCTGTGCATCTTAGAAGGAAAAAAATAATACAATAGGTATCTTTATAAGTTTTTGCTTTCTTGCAATGGTCTTACAGGAAACGCGCAATATGGTCAGCAGCAAGATGCATATCAAGGACCACCCCAACAGCAGGGTTATCCACCACAACAGCAGCAATATCCCGGCCAACAAGGCTATCCAGGACAACAGCAGGGTTATGGTAAGAACCTGAAGTCACAGACAGCAATCACAGAAAGGACTAAGAGAGGCCCTCACTGTTATCCCGTCCCTGCTTGACTGTGTCCAGTGGCCAGGCTTGTGCAGGACAGCTCTGTGCCCAAAATTTCACTGGACCAAAACAAGAAAACGTGGAATTAGATCTGTTGGCAGTCTGGGAGAGTGTGGTAGCACAGAAAGCTGAAGGTGACTGAACAGCTTTATAATGGGTGTCTGTAATTCAGAAGGACCCAGAAAGATTCTGCTCTTTCCTGTCCTCTGTAGGTGAACACACTCACAAAGATGACAAAGGGCCATTTCTACCCTTTCATGTGTGGATTTGCCAATTAAAACAGTCTTTTAAAAACTAGTTTAACACTTCATTCAACATACATGAATAATTCTTTTCAAATTCTGGTACTGGTCAGTAAAGAAATGACTGAGCATTGACAATGCAGCTTTCAAGAGACTGTCTTACCAACTTGCACTGATACACCTCAGGAATGAGAAGTCCTCTGCCACGAGTCAGATAATGTAGTCCTGGCTTCAAGGAAAACCTCCCAAAAAGGAAACTTAAAGTAGTAGCATGTGATTTTTATGCATGAATTCTGAAAACTTCATGTCAGAAGAGCACACTGAAACTACTGCTCTTGCAAGTTTTACTTGCTTGCATATTGTAAAGCCACACATGTTTATCACAGAAGGAATCTCTGAAATTCTGTAAATTCCATGTATTTTAGCTTTAACTTTATTCAGCGTTAAATGGTAAGGCTTTCAGCATTGTGTGTATGTGAGGAGCTGTGTGGGTAATTTGCTTGCCATGTAGATAAATGCCATAAAGTCCAGTTATGTTGAGACAGAGTTAAGTTTTAAGAGGATCCACTGAGATTTAGAAGTGTTCTGATTTTGGAGGTTATGGGTGAATTGATAGTTCTAAAGTAATACTCAAGTATTTACATTCTAAGTACTAAACGTAGAAATAGAAGGAAGATCAGAGTGGAGGTCTATATAGATCACTGCTCTGAACTTTGTAAGTAAAGAAATCTGACTTATTCTGAAAATTTGGGTTAAGAAACACTAGAAGGAGAGGGATTAGGAAATCTGTTGGAGCCACTTACCCAAAGTAATTTGTAAAACAAAATAACATACTTTTCAATTTCTGGGTTTTAGCAGAAATTATTATTGAAATTCCATTTTTTCCTATGAAAACTGTCAGTGAATATTTAGAATTCAGCCATAAAGAATTACCATGAATAAATAAACCTATGTTCATTTGTCAGATGAACACAGCACTTTTAAGATGTCATATTCTTGCTCAACTTAATATTTAATTGCTTTCTAATTTGCAAAAATAAATCAGTCTCTCAGTCATTATTATCAATCTTGAAGGTTTTGTTTCACTGTGGAAAGCTGAGACTGCATAGTTCAAGGGAATTTGAGGCCTGAGGAGAATGGTAATAGCTTATGGAACTCTTCTTCTCCAGGTCATTTTTTTGACTGTCTTACAGATCCAGAATTACAGAGTTACCAGCTGATGTCATCTTAAAGTCCAGTGCCTGTAGCTAAAACTAATCTTTTCTAGCACTGAATCACAGTTGCTAAAACACATCTGTTTCTTCTGAGGGGAGGAAAAAAAAGTGTTGGTTTGTTTAAAAGAAAGTACTTCTGAAGAGATACAAATCTTCAGCTCTGGGTAATAGAGACCTGCTTTGTAAGGTGTGGTGTTGAAAAAGCAAACTGATCAGGTCAAAGGATTCATATGGAGTACCACTGCAATACACAGTACCATCTCTTCCAGTGTTGGAGGGGATGGGGTTAAGTTTGTTTGGAACAGGGTTGCGCTGCCTGATGGTGATAATGTGCAGCTTCCAGTGGTAGACAGCCGAGACCTTGTGAATAGTAACAGAAAGTTTGCACTGACAAAAGAACTACTTCCTTTTACAGCCAAGAAAGACTGGAGTCAAAGTTTTGGGTTTTTTCCTAGCCTTTTTCTGGAAAGTTACTATTACCAGAGGAGCATGGAGTAGAGAGTGCTTTTTTCCATCCCACAATAACTTTTACTGGTTGTCACATCTCACATTTTATGTATATGACTTGCTTGCCTGACACCCCATCCATGATGGGGTGTTGTGTGAGACCTCACTTTCTGGCAATACAGTGCTGCTGTTCTCTTCAAAAGGTCCAAATGCTAAACATAGCTGATCATGTGGCTGCTCCTGGCATTAGAAAATTCTGGAACCGAAGCAGCATACATCAGAAGACTAGACTGTGTTCCTAAATCCTGGAAAGGGAGGGCTCGTGTATCATTTCTTGCCCTGTTCTTCTCTGTCATGTGACCTTGTATGTGGAACTACATGCATTGATATTAAATAATGAAAATATAAATAAAAGTAAATGTTTCTGTGGTTGGAGCACAGGCCCTGCCAGCAAAGGTGTTTTCCAGGGGGAGAGGGAGGAGCCACTGAAAGGACCTAATTGTGCAGTAATGATATTTCTTAGCCTGCTCAGCTGTGAAATTGAGTGCTTTTACTGTTTTCTTCTTTCCAACGTCTTAAGCAGTATTTTTTTCTTTTTTTTTTTTTTTCTTCTTTAATTTTAATGACCTCCAGGCCCCTCCCAGAGTGGTCCAGGGCCTCAGTATCCCAACTATCCACAAGGACAAGGACAGCAGTATGGGGGATACAGACCCACACAGCCTGGGCCACCACAGCCACCACAGCAGAGGCCTTATGGATATGACCAGGTATTCTTTCATTTGATGAGAGAGTTGTGA
Source organism: Climacteris rufus (assembly GCA_013398175.1). Lineage (NCBI taxonomy): Eukaryota > Metazoa > Chordata > Aves > Passeriformes > Climacteridae > Climacteris > Climacteris rufus. Next base: position 254,497 of record VZRZ01006720.1, on the reverse strand, counting down.
TTCTTACATGCTCATTTGATAATCTTAGATTCTGGACATTTAAACTAATGAATTTGAGGACATGGTCTCTCAGGTATGTATGTACAATTCTCATGAATTTTATTTCTTGGTGAGTTACCAAGAATCATTCGTATGGGGTTGTGACTAATCATTCTCTCCTGAGTTTGCTAAGTTTTAATGCAATTTGGCAGTTAGGGCTTCCCAGAAATATTTTTGGACCTTAAAAATTAAAGTGATATGTTTCATAGCCTCATGGTGAATAACTAACATGAAGGATGAGGCTCCTAAATCTCACAGTGGATCATTTTTCATTACTGCTTTGCAATAGAAATGGTTGAGTTGATTTTCCACAAATCCTAATCCTAATCTTCCTCTCCAGTTGCAAAAGCACCTCAGGCATGCAGCTGAGGTCCTTCAGCTGTGGAGCTGTATGGGAAGACAGGAAACCTGTTTTTGTGCAGATTTTCTCTGAGCAGTATAAGGGGCAGTGAACGTGGAAAGAAGTGACCTGAAAATCAACTGCTTCATTCCTATCACTGCTAAGATAAGTTTAAAACAAAGAAACAGTAACTACCAAAAATTCAGGCTGGAGTTGTAGTCAAGGACTGCTTTAAGAAAGGTGTCTTAGAATTAAAGGATGAGACAGATTTTATTCCTGTAAAAGGTACTAAATTGTAAAAAACTAAACTTTGCAGTATGAATCAGTCAGAAATGTCATTAAAATGTACACAGTTGCTTTCCTTGACATAAATAAGATTAATTAAATGATCAAGTTAAGGTTCTAATGTTTAAATAAAATCCTGATATGTCAGAACTTCGGATGAACTTTCAAGAAAATCTTTCCCAAGGAAATGAGAATTGCCCATGTTTTAAAAGAACACTTGGCTTTCTTTCTACAGAAATTAGAAAAGACAAGGAAGAAGGAACAAACCCTTTCAGTATAACAGTTTAGAGATGCAGTTACTTTTAATTATTTAACAGATAAACAAAATGTTTATGTACTGAACCACTAGCTTCCTCTGATAATAATAAGCTACAGGGAAATTCTTTGCTTGTGGCCAGTATAGGATCAAGGAGACTTAATCACAATTTGCTAAGTTTCTTCCAGCTTTCCTCATAGTAGAAGTGGATAACCCTCTGTGTAGATATGCTGTGCTCCTCCAGTTTGTGCAGTCTCAAGTTCCATTGGGAAACTCAATTATAGAAGACCTCTCTTTCATACTGGCCATTCCCATAGGAATTGCGCTGCTTAAATTCTCATCTGGCAGCTGTTTTGAAACTCTTCTTCATGACTGATTGTTGTATTATGATGGAACTAAACTGTCATTGCAACATAAACTGAAATTTAAAATACTGCCTTGTGATGGTACTTAACATGGAATAGTGGCAGGATCGCAGTTTGGAGCATGTTCACTTCCTAGCACACCACTTCTCTCTGCAAGCCTTGAACCCTGTGGTGAAGGATCATGGTAAGCTTATAGCATTGATGCTTTCACGTCTGCCCACCGCTGCAGTACATGACATTCTGTCAAAAGAAATAGAGAATATCAATAAGGGTAGTAATTCTGGGTATCGGATATATGGAATAATTGCTTCCCGTAGGATATGTGGACTAGTTCTTCATGTTCACTGGGATGTGCTTTGGTTTTGAAATATATATACCATTATTCTGTAATGCTTGATAGATTAATAATTTTAGGTATCTCTGTGTCATGGTTATAGTTTCCTAAATTACTTTGAATTTAGGTGACCTTGACTTTTTGAAATAATTTTCAAAGTTTAGGTGGAAGGTAATCCCCATCTTGTAGTTTTTGATGATGTTCTGTTAATTTCACAGCAGTCTATTGAATGTAAAAGTGTACTCTTTTGATCAAATTAGATTCCTGGCTTTACATTCATGGCATCAGTTTTATGTTAAAGCACAAAGGGGTTTTAGTGAGATGAGACTACACCAGTTACTCGTATCAGTTTATTATTTATCATTATTTGTTTCCACCTTCTAACATCACAGTTTATTTGGATGGTCTTCTGATTACAGCTTTTAATACAGGAAAATACACCTTGTGATCTAATAATATATTTTGAATTTTTTTTTAGGGTCAATATGGAAATTATCAACAGTGAAAAAGTACTCACATTCCGGTAGGCAATATCTATTAGCAGCCATATTGTCTCCTCAGCACTGTGGACATCTTCCTGAGATGAGAACCTCCCATTCCAACTAGCTTTTGGAAAAATCTCGTGGTTGTTTTTTGGTATACAGTCTTTATGGGTTAATTGTTAAAGACTGTAGATTCTCAGAAACTAATTTCACATCTCTACTCTAGATGGCAATATTGGACAGAAAATCTGTGACATAACAATTTGCAGTGAGTTGAGAACTGTATGTCAAATCGACTGTTACAGACTGAGAGGTGCGAACAGCTTTGTATGTTTATGAAGGTTATGGGAATTTAATATTTTTTCCACAGATTTTTTTTGTAGGGGGAATGGGGAAATGCACACTTTTTACAGCAGCAATATTTTGTATATTATGTTTTTCATGTGGTGAATATGCAAGACAGTACACTACTCGCTGGGCAGGATAACAGATCTACTGTTAAAAATGGGTAGGGGCATGGTAAGTGCTTGATTGTATTACTCTCGAAATGGTGTACAATAAAGGTAACAGTGGAAAGGTGGAGAGCATTCTACATCACTGATAGGTTCACGTACAAAGATTGAGAATCCCAGTTATCTAAATGGAAACGCAATTAAGGACAGTGTAATATAGTCTTGTGAAAAGATGAACTTTTTTAAGCTTTCCAATTTTTCTGAGTGAAGCGGTTTTGTAAAAATTGTTTCTAACATAGTTTGACAATTTTCTGCAACATTTTTTGGGTAACAAGATAAATGTTTGGGTTTTATTTCTCAAGTGTTTTGTCAGAGCTTTGCATAAGCAAGCTGTAATCCCTCTTAATAATTGCAATAACAAAGAAAATGACAAGTGTTAATTTTACTTGGCTTGAATATGCAAAGAACTTGAAAAATAATATGGAGAACAGGACTGTATTGTCTAAGTGTATTTTAACCTTTAGTTGAATAATTTCTATGTATCAAAATAGCCTAGAGGACTTTGTAAAACCTATCTAAACTTTTGTCGTGGTTTAGGAAAGGTATTCCCCGGTTTAGTCTTCCCACTGACACACTCCAAACCACTCACTGCTCCCCACTCTCCCTCCCCTTCCCCTGTGCTGGGCTGGAGAGGAGAATTGGAGGCACAAAAGGTAAAGATCATGGGGTGAGAGAAGAACACTTTACTGGAAACAGCAATGGAATAAGAAAATGAACAGTAACAGCAACAACACCAATGCCAGAGGGTGCAAGAAAGAGGCGAAGGATTCACATGCAGTTGATTGCTCACCACACGGAGCCCGGTTCCAGAACCCGGAAGGGGTCCCTGGAATATGATGTGCCCCCTCCTGGCTACTGCAAAAATTAACCCCGTCCTGGCCGGAACCAGGACAGCTTTCCTAACTGGGAGTTAATAACTTCAGAAAGGGGGCATTTTTCATGCGTGTCCAGTTTTCTTGTTGGTTAACATGAGACCAAGGGGATGTTTTATAAAATCAACTATAAAACCTGTTGGTGAAGTAAATGCCAAATTTTGTTTTGAACTGCATTAATGCTTATAGTGTTGCATGTGAGATAGAGGCAGCACCTTGATCAATTAACAATAGGACACCAAAAAAATGGTTTTGAAACTGCCCTGCAACTGTGCATCAGATAAATAAATAGATATTCTGTACTGCAGTAATATATGCATTCAAGAATACCTGGCAACTTTTATAAATGATAAAACTTAAAATTAACCCAGGAGTAAAATAATATTTTGTTTTTTTCAGCTGGCAATCAATGTTCAGGCAAAAAAAAGAAAACCAACTGGTGTTCATATTATGTATGACATATGTGAAAGACAAGATCTTCAGTTTGTTCATCCTTTTTAAAGGGAAAACAGTTTTCTTAAAGTCAATAGAAAATACACATCAAGGTTTGAACAGATATGGCATGAGGAACATTATTGAGTTAAAAGCTTGTAGGTTCTGTGCCAATTTTCCACCACTGTGTACTTCATTGCTATTTAAAACTGTACTCCATCAATTCTAACGGAAGAATAAATTATTTGTGATTTTAATTTTCTCATTTGTTTCTTTAAATTAGATCCCTATCACTCTCATGTCTCATCTGGAGATGCTGCTGTGGGTTTTGATTTTAAAGACACTTGGCCAGAATAGCCAAACCATATTTGCAGTCTAGGACTTTATCAAAATTCTCTTGCCATAGCCAAGTTAATTAGAATTAACTGTTCAGTAATCAGCATGTTGTGTAGGTTGTTTGTTAAGAAATTCTTCCTCTGAAAACGAAGGTCCGTGAGGCTATAATCAAGATGACTGAATTAGATAAATGAGTTGACGAGGCAAAGTGTGTTGAACCCAACCTGGTGTAGATACGTTATCTCATTTGAAATACGCTCAACTGACATTAAGAAATAATTTGTCTTGCCAACACATCTTCTGTTGTCTTATTCTCCTTTTTAATGGAAACTAAAATTGCAATTTTAATAAGCAGAATTTCCTCCAGGGTTTCCTTCCTAGAGACTACTGCATTTGCAAGGTTTAATTGTTTTATAACGGTCCTGTTTCATAAAACTTTTTAATTGGTGGTGACAAAAATTACCTTATTCCTCTGATACTATGCCAAAAAAACAACTTGAGAGGAGATAGCTCTGTGCAAAAGTATTTCTACTAAAATTACATATTATAAAGGAACCTGTGTTCCCTAAACAAAAGAAGCAGCAGGAGTGCACAACAGGACCAGGATGAAATGGCAAGGTACAAGGTTCATTTTAGTGAGTCTTACTTATTAAATAAAATCCAACCAATGGGAAACCAGTTAAAAAGGTGTTTCAATTGGCGTTTTACATGTTGAATATAGAAAATAAGAGGGGGTCTGACACAGCAGATCAAATATATGAGCAGAAATGCTAAAGATGTTCAAAGAGTTAAGAGGAGGGGTAATGCATTCAGTGACTTTTAGTTATCATAGGTTTATGACTTTTGCCATTGTATTTTGCTCTTTTCAGACTGTTTTATTTCCTTTTCTGCTCTGCAGCTGACTTGCAGAAGGGAGAAGCTGGCTCACTGTTTCAATTGAAATTGACTTCACAATGTTGTAGCATAAGGAAGCAAACGTGCTGCTTTATAGGCAGGGTAAATGTATCATTTTGCAAAAGACCCACTTCAATTTTCATACCTAAATTACTTTAAAATGTGTAAAGTAATTGATTTTTTTTTTTTTTTTGAGAGAAGATGCACCTGATTAAAGAGGGGCAAGGACTTCAGTGAAAAAGCGTCATTGTATTTTACAGTTCTCACCACAGAGGATGCTGGAACACTTCATTGTGATCAAAAAAATACTCAGATTTTAGATTCAAAAAAAGGAGAGACTACTTAAATTTACAAAATTAACTGTTAATTTAGCAAGTCTAGGTGTTACTGTGCCAGAAGGCCTGAAGAAGTTCAAAAGGAAAGTAGCAGGTTTTCCCTACACAGACAACAGTTGCAGTATCATAAAACAGAAGCATATGGGTGAAGTCCTGTGAAATGAACCCAAACAAACCTTCCCAACATTAATAGATACCAGGATAAAGTAGTAAGTTTAAAAAAAAAACCCAAAGAACTGTGCTAGATGATACAGTCATTTTAAAAATAGACAATAAAAGCCAACCCTCAGTCTGCTAGAATTATAGTAAAAAATCCTAGCACAGTCTGATGGAATTGATTTTATGTTCACAAAGGCTGAAGTTCTCTGAGAAGCTGCTGCCATAAAATCAAAGCGTGCAGGATGGTGGACAGCAAAGCACTAGAATCGGGTAAGATGGTGAGGGGAGAATAGGAATAAATGCTAAATATCACAAATAATGGAAGTTGGTAGTAAGTTATGCTAGAGCTCAGTTGGGACCACTGATTAACACTTACAAATAAACTGGAGAAAAGAATACATCTTCAGATAACAACATGAGGTGTAAATCAACTTAGATTCTGCAGGACTTAAAATTGTAGAAACGCAAGGGGCCAGAATTTAAGACATTTAAGAAATTACTGATGTTTACAAATACCATAGTGAGTGAGATAATTACAATTTACTCAGCTGATCAGGTGTCAGGAGTAGTTCAGCAGCTAACCCAGTAAAACTTCGATGGGTGTCAGAAGTCACAGCACCACCAAGATATTCAGAGAGCTGTGATATGGAATGTTTAACCAGAATGCTGATCAGAGTTCTTTCAATTCAGAATTACTGTGTTCAACTTTGTCTCTCATGTATCAGAAAGACAGCTCAGGTAAAAGGTAAGTGGGTAACGAGTGGTCAGGAACAAATACAGTGTATCTGGGATTATTTCAGAGATCAGTATGTGTAAACCAAGGGTGCTTAGCAGTGCAATTTTTGTTAGGATACAGGCAACGTGACAGAAATTAAAAGCAACACCTTTAAAATTTGTAACAGGAAATGCTTCTTATGACATGCATAGCTGTAAACTCAATCCCATGGGTTTGACATGATTAAAAAATGAATTGGATAGATATATGATAATGTAAAATTGTTTAGGTTGGAAAAGACCTTTGCGATCAGCGAGTGCAACCATTAACCCAGCACTTCCAAGTCCACCACTAAACCATGTCCCCAAGTGCCACATCTACACATCTTTTAAATGCCTCCAGGGATGCTGACTCCACCACTTCACTGAGCAGCCTGTTCTAATGTTTGATAACCCTTTTGGAAGAGAAACTTTTTCCTAATATCCAATATAAACCTCCCCTGGTGCAATTTGATAAGAGGGTGAGGGCAGAATAGGGCTTTTGTCCTGTTACTTGGGAGAAGAGCCTGACCCCCACCTTGCTGCAGCGTCATTTCAAGTGTACAGTTAAATTAGGGCAGATTAAAAGCTCACTTTGATAGAACGTAAAACCTCATATTTCACAGCTTTATGCAACAAGCAGCATTCTAGAGTGTGGAATGTATGTGTTGGTGCCTTGACAATAAATATTTGGAGTATATTTTTTTTTTTAATTATCACATTTAGACTGTCACTCTGCAAAGCCTGGAAGTAGGCATTATTAGCAGCAGACTGCAGTGATGTTCCAGAATTAAGTGGAATTGTAGAGCTGAACTGGCATAGCAATATTGTGTTCAGAAAACTATTTTTTCATTATGGCGATATATACCTCCAAAATAATGTGAACGGTGAAAGACACCTATTTCAGTCTTGCAAGATGCTGGTTACTTTCACTTGACTCTCTTAAGCTTCCCATGACATAATTTTTCAAGAGAAATTCTGACTAATCCAGCAGAATGTCTCGGTTTTCCCTTCACGAGATCTGAGGATTTTGCAGGAGATTTTTCAGTTTGCTATAAAATTTTCTAATTTTCTCTTATTATTCTCCACTTGGTCTTAAGAAATGAAGGTAGTGCAGCATGTCAGTGGCTTCACATAGGTGCACTTCAGGTTTTTGGTGGGAAGAGCTGTGGGGCTGGAAAGGAAGCTGCTGGAATAGCCAGACCTGATAGTGTGTGAACTCTTTGGAGCACTGTGTTATTTGCACTTGCCTTGACACTTTTTAAACAAATGGTGTAGGTGAACTGCCATATAAATGCTTTTGCATGTTGGTTCATAATTTTCATTTAATCTCAAAGTTAATTTTACACAGCATAAATTCTAATCACCTACTGCAGTTGGTGTTGCCAGAAGTGCGCTGGCATCTTGACACAAGGTTCATTGCAGATAGTTTTATAGAAAAATGCCATTTGCAAGGACAGGCTTGGTAGAAGTACACGTTGTGTTTTTATGAAATGAAGTTACATCAGTTGTACTTCCTGACTGTTTTAGCAAATTTGAAGTCAAGAATTTTTGGTCTCCAGTATTAAGTCACTGCCTTGACATTTTTCCAGATGTAGTTTTTTTCAGCCCAGACTGAAAAAAATGCTTTCATTCTACAGGGCTACAATGTAAACAAGTGCCACAGTTCTTAGAGTTTCTTTCTAAATGCTAATTATGGCCTTACTTGTTAAGATAGTTTTTTACCAAGTTGATATATGTCAATCTCAAAGGTTAATGATCAGTATCTCGCTCTCTCTTTTTTTTTTTTTTTTTTTTTTCCCTCCGCAAGGTGCTATTTTTTTTAAGNAAGATCTTCACTGTTTAATTTTTGTGTCTCTTTTTTTTTTTTTTTTTTTTTTTTTACCCTCAGCAAGGATGCATATTATGTCAGAGCTAGCTCTTACTATTTGAGCACCCAGATAACTGTATCTATCTGCCCACGAAGCTGTTTCCAGCTTGGGAAAAATGCTTGCCTTCGCTCATGGAATGTCTTCTTTAGAAGCTTACTGTTCATAAAAAGGGTTCTGCTTGTAAACACCAGAGCTTCTGATTTCATAAGCACAGAGAGCCTGCCCATCTGAGTATGACAAAGCATTTGCTAGTGTCACACTGGCTTCAGATTTGTCACCTGCTTCAGTGCCCATGGGGGCTCAGGAAAAGTAAGTACATGGCAAAACTGAGGCAGCACGAAGTTTTCTGTTGTATCCCCCCAGGTTTTTGGTTGGTGGCAAGAGGTTGATTTTAGGACTGTGCATAGATGCTTGGTGAGTACTAGGATATCTGTCACCACGACAAGCACCTTGTGTGCATGGTAACATGTCTAATGGAGCCTGTGTTCATTGGTGCTTGTTACAGCTGTTGCTGTGGTCTTGCTGTAAAGACAGCACTGATACTTTATTGCCTCAGAAGCTCAGTTCTAAGTTGCCTGTGTTATTTGCCGTTCAGTTTCATATTGCTTCATGTTTTCCAGATCTCTGGTGGCAAACAAGGAAGGCAGAAAAGCAGGAGTCATATGTGAGAGCCACTCTGCTGACAAGGAACAAGAGACTAATTGATTTGATTGCTTCAGTTGGTCTTTTGACTGCTTAGAAATTTGGAATTTAAAATGTGGTAGACAGGAGATCTGTGGGCCAAGCATGACAAGAGTTGACCTGCTGTCTAGGATTTCTTGATACTATGCCCTGTTATCATTAAGTGACCACTGACAACAGCTGGTCACCGTTTGAATGAACACTTGGCAGGATGTCTGCATGACCAGCTTGTCTCAGTTTTTTGGTTTGAGTGAGCTGGTGGGTCAAAGCACTTTCTGAGCTGCCTGCTTTTCACTGAGAGTTGTTGCAGGAGGATGCTGTGGGGTGCTGTGGTGCTGGTGGATGTGTGGTTGTGTCTTTGCCACAGGTTGATCCAATGTTATGGCATTAGTAGTGCAGACAGTTTGTATATTTAGATGAATATTAAGAGGCTCTTTCCTTTGCTGCTGTGTCTCATAATGGGACCATGTTGACCATCTCTTTGTTGTAAGCCACAGCAGCTTACCTTTTGACCATACCCATCTTCTAGAAGGATAGCAGGCAAGACTCACCTTGGAGCCTGACAAAGATGCAAAGGTAGAATTGCTGCTAGAATTGCTGCTGGGAGATATCTATGACATTATGTGTGTTTTGAGACCACTTTCTCCATTGCTGTGAGGAGACTCTGAGCCCAAGCGACAGCTGTGAATTAGTGGATTTACATTATATTTGGAAGCAGGGCCTTTGGGTGAAGAGCTCTATCAGAAACTGCTCCCTAAGTTTCTAAAAGATCACAGCATCTTCCAAGAAGCAGCACATGTGAGGGAGAGGGTGCCCAAGAGGTTTGCTTCTGTTGCTCACTGGCAATGACTTAGGAGCGGGAAAATCTGCTGCAAGGAAGATGGACAACCAAATCCATAGGAGTGGGAAAATCTGCAAGGAAGATAGGAAACAAAATCAAGAAGGTCCTATGGAATCTCTCCCAGCACTGAGTCCTCAATTTCTAGCACTGTAGGCACCTGTGACTGCATCAACAAGAAGAATTTGCTGCTCCTTTTATATGAGGCTTCCTAGATTTCCACAGGTGTACTGACTGACATCACTGGTCCAAACTGGGACGCCCCTCTTGCACCATCCTCAGCACATGTAGGTCTTGAAAGCAGGAGGGACCAGTGCTCCTTTTTCTCCAGATAAATATCCAAGAGGAGTAGATCCCTAAGTGCCGTCTGGGCTATTGTGCCAACAGATGTGGCATAGGGTCATGGGAGGGTAAACGTTCCGTTTGCCCACCATACTGCACACAGGTGAATCTGAGCCTCTCAAAGTGAAAAAAAAAGTCATGTGTGAGTAAAAGGAGGGTATAGAATGCTGGGACGTTGTTGTGGTTTTTCCCTGGTGGACTGCCAAGGACCCATGAAAGGCTGCTTACCCTGCCTTTTTTGAGCTGGACAGGTGGAAAAATGTGTTATTAAACTGCGATAAGGGATACTGGCAGAGAAACTCCTTCATTACAGACAGGCTGGACAGGCTCAGTACTTACAAGTGATAAAGTGAATTTACTACAGAGTTAAAGGAGCAAGCAAGAAACATCTTTTAAACGCTTTTTCTCCTTCGTTCTCCCCGCCCTGCCCCGCCCCAACAACAGCCCCACAGCCCTCCCTTCTCCCAGAAGGTAAAGGGAACCCAGGGAGGGGGTTTTTCCCTCTTAGTTAGTCCTCAGTCAGTCTCTCTCTCTCCTGTGGCACCATGGCAAGTTTTGCAGCAGTTGGCAGGAAGCCCTCCCGGACCTGCCGCCGCTGTTTTTTCTCCCAGGTCAGGCTGATCCAAACTTAGGATAGGGGTGACACA
>VZRZ01006720.1:158154-243495 GCA_013398175.1 Climacteris rufus | reverse complement strand
CCTCCCCCGTTGCTCCTCTTCTTGGCAGACTGGCAGACTTTGCTGGCTCCCGTATCTGTTGTTTCCCTTTTCATGCTGTACTCCTTCTCCTCTGCCTACCTACACCTACGTGATTACATGGCGCGCATGCGTGCTACCGAGTTTGCTTCTTAAATATGCTGTCACAGAGGCATTTCTGTCCTTCCTAATTGGCCCAGTGGTGGCTAACAGCACATAAATCTTCCAGGAGCTGTCAGAGATAGGCCACAACTGGACGGCTGTGGGAGCTTCTGGTATCTCCTTACAGGAGCCATTTTTGGCCCCTACCACACCCAAAAAGCTGGACCCCCTCAAACTACCACAGAGGTGAAATAGATAGTGAAACTTTGATGTATCAATAAACATAAGGGCTTCCTTAATATAACCCAGGAGATTTGCAAGGGCAGGGCAGGGTCTGTAGCACCAGTGCCAACACAGTAGTGGAGAGGGGAGAAGTTCATGGTTTACAACAACTTTGATGACTGATGGCATTCTCAAGAGGCATTAAGTCAGGTAAGAAACTAATACACATTGGAAAGGACCTAAGGAGGTCTCTAGTCCAACCTCCTGCTCCAACGGGGTCAGATCAGGTTGCTGACCATTCTCCAAGGATGGAGACTGCACAACCTCTCTGGAATGATGTTCCCCTGCTTGACTTTTCCTCCATGTTAAAAAGTTTCTTCTTTTATCCAGCCTGAACCTCTTTCGCTTCAGCTCATGCCTGTTCTCTCTTGTTCTCCAAGCATGCACTGCCACCAAGTGCCTGGTTTGGTCTTCTTGCTAATCTACCTTTATATGTTTAGAGGCTGCTGTTAGGTCCCATCCCAAACCATCTCGTCTCAGCTGGACAAGCCCTGTGCCCATAACCTCCTCTCAAAGGGCAAGTGCTCCAGCCTAGTGGTCCTCCACTGCATTTGCTTCCCTTCATCAGTTTCTTTGTTGAGGGTGGGATAAGGCTGGACACAGCCCTGCAGGTCCATGCGGCTTCTGAGGTGGTCAGTCTCCAGCAGTCAAAGATGTCAATGCCCAGAAACAAAGTGTCAGGAACCAAAGATTACATAGAAGCAGGTGGTTTGTATTGTAAGATCAAAGGAGGAGCAAGAATGAGGATATTGCATTGATGAGCTTAAATCTCCAGATGTTTGTGTATAAATGCAGTAAGTGCAGGAATATACAGAAAGATTCTGGAATGTGTGATTGCAGCTATAACTACCGTGGATTAACAGAAACACAGTTCTATTTATTTATTTATTTACTGGACTTGAACATTAACATACATCTTTTTTCAAAGTGAAGAGAGGAGATGCTTTGCCAGTGAATGAGGTGCTTTGCCAGTGAATAAGGCAGTACATTTTCTCTGAGGTATGGAAGATTAACCAATTGAGAATCCATGGCAATAACAAATTGGAAGAGACCAAATACAGTCATTGTGGTGAGATTTTACTATAGGAAACTTTCATGGGGAAAAAAATTCTATAAAAGGTGTTCAGAGGAGCTGGGAAGTCCTTAAAGAAGTTATACTGTAGTAGATGTACAATTTATCCCAATGTGGAGGATCAAGAACTCAGCAGTGCCTTCAAAGAAAGGTGAAAGTGCACTGAAAGCTCCCATTGTTGGGAATAAGCTTAAAATAATAGTAGAGTACATTGAAATAAAATCAAGGCAAGCCACAAATGAACTAATTATTCAGAGACACTGGCAGATAAAAAGAAGAGGTGGTCCATTACTTCACAGAGAACAAAAGCTGAGGAGTGTTGCTGAGGAGTATTCAAGCTTAGGACATTGCTCCTAGACTTAGGTAGGAATAATCACCTACACAAATACCTGATGAGGAGAAATTCATTAGGTACATAGAATTTTACTACAGTTACAACAAATTATTAGATTGCTATCCCTATTCTAGGATCAAGGAACTAGTAAAATAACAGCAATAATAGCAATAGAGTTCAGATTTGTTATCTTATCAGGCCAATTTATGACAGAAGGAAAGACAGTGGGTACATTAGAGGTAGGTTCTTGGTGGGGATAATTATCCCCAAGTGACTACTGGCAAGAGGTGAGTATGGGAAGATGATGGTGGAGGCATCTCAGAGGGGAATAACATCTATTGATCATATTTATCAAACACAGTGAGCTGACCACAAGATCCATAATAGTATATTGGCTCATTATAGTACAAAACATATATTAGCTCTATCATAGATTACACCTTTACTTTTAATCCCCGCCAGTGCTGAGGGAGTCATGAACTTCCAGCAAAGGATCTGATGGGGAGGGAGTAAATAACTGGGCTTGCAGAGAACCTGCCAGCTGCCACATCCCATGGAAATGGATGCTGGGAAACCAGTAGATAAAACTAACTTTGAACATCAGTTGCTGCTGCTATTCAGTTGCGTTCTTACTCTTTTTAACTTCAGAAAAAAATCCTTTAATTTTAAACTTTGCCTACACCAATTCACGATGTTACGATTCAGTGGGTCCCACAGTCCTGACTGATTTTCAACCTTTATTAAGATTTATTCCAAGTTTCCTAATTGGTGCCAAGAAACTGTGACTTTCAGGGAGGTGAGAACCCAAGATCTTTACTAAATAGGCTGTTCTTAGACACCATCTTAGAATCAAAGAGTAGCTTGGGTTGGGAGCGACCTTAAAGATCATCTAGTTCTAAGCCCCCTGTCACGGGCAGGGTCACTTTTCACTAGATCAGGTTGTTCAGACGATCTTCTATAGTTTGTTGCTCTTTTTGATACTGAAAACATAATGATGCTTAGGATATCCTTGCATCCAAGTGAGTTGGAGATGTCCCAGTTGGAGCTGCAGACAGTGCCTGTGCTAGGGAAGCAGGCTGTATCACCATCATGAGTAGAGTTCCCATTCCTTAAACACCTTTGCTTTGAGTTGGGAGAAAGAGAAGTTAAAGAACATCTTGAAAGCTTCCTCTTTCTCTGGAGGGCGAAGCAAGCCTGCTGAGCAGTTGGATGCCAAGCACAGGGGGAACTGCACTTCCAGGGTGGGGAGCTTTGGAATGGCAAATGCAGAGCCCCGGCAAGACACAGAGCTCAGGAGAAACTGAGTTTAAGAGTTACTTAATTGACCCACACCTCCTGCTCTAGACCATGCTGGCTGATGTGTACACAAAAGCAAGTTCCACTTCTGACATGTGCGGGGAAAATGCTTCTGCACCACCTTTGGATATTTCTTATCTAATAGGCACAGGGACTTGGGAGTGAGGGAGATGGGAGGATATACTGGGGAATGACAACCCTGTTAGGCAGTTTTTTGCACTTCTTGGAACATCTGAGGCCACAAGAACAAAGGAATTATTTGTATGTTACCTCCAATCTCCTCACATTTCTAAGACTCTTCAGGCTTTTCTTAAAAAGTTTCTGAACAGAATCCTAAAAGCTGCATCTCTTCTCAGCAGCTGTAGCTCTACCAAGTTACAAAGACCTTGTTCTTTAATCTCAGCATCCCACCCTAGCAAGTTTGTAGCAAAAGTTGAGTAGTTCAAACCCTGCCAGTTAGAGATCAGTCCTCATTCCCACATAAACACAACCATTTTGCAAACATGATCTGATATTAATTACCCCCCTGGCACCAAAAGTCAGGATTTCCTGATGCAGGCTGCTAATGTAAAATGCATTAGTGAAAATGCTGGCTCCAAGGGGTTAGGTTCTCTAAATAAACACAGCAAAGTTCTTTTTTATTTGCAACTCCCAGGCTATTCTGAAAGACTGATTTCTCCAACAAGGAAAAAAAAAAAGGCTAAAATCATCCTTGGGTTTTTAATAGGTTCTAAATGTCTTTTTTCTATTCAGTTGCAGGAACTGAATGTCAAGTTGTAGATCAATGAAATCTGAGTCTTTGCCTTAAAATGAAGTTTGTCCAAGCCCCTTTCTGCAGTTGTGTGCTTTGTGTTGTGTCTCTGAGGAGATGGCTGAGGATCAACAGGGCAGGACTGCACTGCTGACTTCTGAGCTAAGGTGGCAACACTAACATTTGTGGGTAAAAAAGGAAAATTTTGCAAGAGGTATGGAAGATTATTATGTAAAAAAAGCCCACCTCAATTTCTAAGGCTCTGACTTAGAATTACTTTTCTCCCATTGAAAATCAGAAGTAGGGCTCAAACAAAGCCAGCTTGCAATGAATGAGAAGCGTTCAGCTCTGTTAACAAAATATGGCTGTGAGGCCAGAGATTTCCATCTGAGAAATTGCCCGTGTCCTCATTGGCAGCACCAGCTTAAGGCACTGCTGCCTTCTGCCAATACCGCAGTGCATTGCCTCCGCATTTGTGCCAGGACTTGGACACGATCTGGAATTTCATCTAGCTTGAGCAGAAAAATAAGAAAACATTAAAAACCCCCCCAAAAACAACAAGAAAAATCCCTCAAGCTATTCTCAGCACTGTCCCAGCAGTACTGTCCTGGGACACCTGTCAGGCACAGAATGGCAAGAATAAGAGAGAGCAGCAGCAGGGGATAACCAAGACAGGATTGCCCAAAGCTACCCATTGCTGAGCTGCTGCTGCTCCCCAGGTGCCAGCAGCAAACAGCTGGGGATGGAGCCTTGTGGTTTGCAAGGCTGGAGCTGCCTGCCCTGCCTGCCCAGGGCCCAGCATGCTGGGATTGACTGGGGAAGATCCCAGTGTAGGGAGGACTGGAAAGGATTAGGGAGGGCTGAGCTCCATGTCCAGAGCTGTTCTCCTAGCTCTCATTAGCCAAAGCTTCTTCAAAGTCCCATACTGTAAAATTTCCACACTGAGTAATAAAAGCATCCTTAAAATGACTGTGGGAGATCCTACAGAAGTCATAAACTGGACACCTCTGCCTCACTGGGGGCTCGCCTTCTTAATTTGTGTCCCAGGTTTAAGAAGGGTCTTTGGAAATGAGACCCATCCTTGTTCTGCTTCTGTTTGTCCATCCTATTCTTAGGGATAAGGGAAAGGGAACATATTAAAGTCCTAGTTTACCTGCTTATATGGTAAAACGAGGCTGAAGCACTAGAGAGGATTTCAATCTGTAAGTGCACAGCAAGTACTATATAACTAGATAGTAAAAATAGTGTCTATTCTGTTCTGTTCCCATTTCAGAGCAACTAAAAATCTATGTACTGCTATGATAAGATCAGGTACCAGTACAAGCATCTCATCCTCACCTGATTTGCAATACAAATGCCTGTTTGAAATTGCTTCACTGCAAATAAATTCATATCTGAAATGCTGTTCGGCTCATATAATAGAATCTATTCCGTTAATGGTCCCATCATATTTACAAGAAGGGCTGAAACCTGCAATAGGTTGAAAGAAAATTCAATTACAATTTCAAACGGATACTTGGCCAGGTCAAATTTTGTTTGAATCACCTAAAGAGGCACACTTCATCACTGGGAAACTGCAGCATTTTTTAGACTAGTTTTCAAATGTTAATTCTGAAAGTAAGTGCATGTTTTTATTCAACAGTTTATCTTTGCCGTGTTTGGTTACAAATCCAACTTTCTTGATTTCAGTCAAAACAACCCCCCTTTCTATTTTGGTAGTCTAGCCTTGCATATTCTGTTCTTTCTTTGAATCACATCCTAGAAAGTGTTTTTCTTTTGTCTTCCATGCTTGTGGAGGCATGAGTGAAATACCAGTTTCAGTCTACACCAAAATTTTTTTTTTGATACAAAAAAAAGTTTGCTGTACAAGTTTTCTGCCAGGGTCAAGATCTAGGGAAGGGGGTAGAGGATTCTAAAATTTCAAAACTAAATACCTCTTTTCTACCCACAGTTTTCAGAATTCATTCTTTGTCGTGCAGGTCCAAAAGGTTAAAAATAACTGTACCTCCTGAGACTTCTCCCAGGGCTGTGCTCTTCCCTGGGATTCTGTGAGCTTTTTCCACCCAAACTGGGTCAGCCTCCTGCCTCATTTTAAAATCTCTGGGATCCAATGCTTTATAAAAATCAATGATAACTTTCCCATTATGTAATCCCAGAAGTCACACATGCTATGCTCTTGCCTGATTCTGCTTAAGCTTGATTTTATAGATTGAAATGATGATTATTAGTTTTAAAGAGCTGTGAGCTTTTCTTGAAAAATTGTGGGGAAAATTCTTCATGTGTGGAGTATTTTCTGTATCTCTTTTTGCAGACTCTTCCCTTTTCAGGCAGGAAGACTACAGTTAAAATGAAAATGTTTCCTGATAGAACTTAGGAAAATGACTTTTAAACTAAAGGTTGAGAAAGTACATTTTCTTATGTTTGCTCTGATTGTGTTTGTGATCTCTTTTACTCTCTGAAAATGTAATTATAAGAAACAATAATGGAGATTACAAATATCTCTACAAACACCATTTCTCCAGACATTTTGATACCAGAGTTATTCCTGAAGCTAGCCTGCAAGGGCTGGGAAGAACTTGAGAAATACTAAATAATATAGGGGATCATAACTATGAGATCAATGAATAAGCCACAGTTATTTCAGTTTTTATGTAAAAGATCTCATTGTTTTTTCCAGTCTCTGCTTAGGCAGACCCTTCTTTGCTACAGTGCCTACAAAATATGACAACTGTTTGACTGCTTGCATGCTACACCAGTGTCCATCATACCCACCTGTTGCTGCGCTCTGGCTTTCCTGATAATATCCAGCTGTTTCTAGACTTAGTCTGGGTATTGGAATAAGAATATTTTTGATCTTTTATGCAGCACCTAGCACAGTGTCATCCTGATGCATGGCAGGAACTAGGAGATGCTCCTGCAAAGCAAATTAACAGTGTCTTTGGGATTTGAAAATGACATGAAGAATTATTCAAGATTCTGCTCCAGAAAGTAAATCACTAAGTCAAATTGTTAGTGATAGCTGTGACAGCAATGCATGGTTTGGAATTTTATTGGAAAGAATTTGACAAATGTTTTAGATAATGAACAAAGTAATAAAAAATCAATGTCTATTCCCAGATAATTTGTGAAAAGGAAAAGGAGTTTATTTATCAAATATATTGTTTCTGCAAATAGTTCAACTCATGATTTCAGAGGGGAAATAGGTAGGAAGAGAAAATGAGCTTAACAAAACAAACACTGGTTTATATGTCAATATTCTTGTAAATGACAAAGACAAAAGGGAAATACAGCTAATATGATATGGGAACAAAAAACTTCTAAACTGAAAATTTTGCTGTGATTCTTCTAAACTTCACCAGCTCCATAGCAGTGACAAATCCGAGAACCACCTAGTGCTCTGTGATATTGAACATGGAGAGCCCTGCCCATGCTGCCACAGTAGTGCTTCCCAGCTCTCCCACTCTTTCAGTCACTCTTCAATACCACATATTTCCTTTTAGTCAGTCGGTGGCAAATTACTGTTTGGGAAACAAACAGGCACGTTTCTGTATTCAAGGGGAACAGCAGCCTGGCTCACAGTAGATTTCCTTATGACTTTTTAAGGACAACATTAATATCATTTATAGTCATCTTAATCATTCCCTTTGACAGAAAGAACTGCAGAAGAGGGAAACTTCTGAAAGATTGACTCTGCCTTGCTTGTGACTTCTCCCTTAATTAGGAAGCCAGAGATGTATGTCTGAAACCTATCTAGGATGGATCTGGGCAGGTTTAAAAGTCCTAGGATATCTATCATTTCAAGACCCTAGCCAAGGTGCAGGTATGTCTGTGTGACCTTCTGTCACATCCTTTCCTCGGTGGCATTGAGCGTCATGGTAGCTCCTCTCTGCAACATCCAAGGTTTTCATTTCAGTCTGGTGAATCCCTGTGCTGGTTTTGGATGGGGTAGAGTTCATTTTCTTCACAGTATATGGTAAGGGGCTATGGTTTGGACTTGTGCTGTAAACAGTGTTGATAATTCAGGGATGTTTTAGCTATTGCTGAGCAGTGCTTATGCAAAATTAAGGCTTTTTCTGCTCCTCACACCCTGGGAGGCTGGGAGTGCACAAGGAGCTGGGAGGGGACACAACCAGGACAGCTGACCCCAGCTGACCAGAGGTTTATCCCAGACCATATGGCACCATGCTGAGAAATAAGAGCTGGAGGAAGAAGCAGCAAGGGGAGGATGTTCGGAGTGATGGAGTTTGTCTTTCCAAATCACAGTTAGGTGTGATGGAGCCCAGCTTTCCTGGGAATGGCTGAACACCTGCCTGCCCATGGGAAGCGGTAAATGAATTCTTTGTTTTGCTTTGCTTGTGTGCAACTTGTGTTCTACCTATTGAACTGCTTTTATCTCAACTGATGAGTTTTCTCACTTTTACCCTCTCAGTTGTGTTCCCCCATCCCACGGGGAGCAGTGGGTGAGGGGCTGTGTGGGGCTCAAGTGCCAGCTGGGGTTTGCAGGCAGAGGGGAACAGCTGCTCCAGAGAGGTACAATAAGTTATTTTGTTTCTGGCTGGAGTCGTCATGATTTTTTATGGGTTATTTTCAGTCTGATCAGATGTGGGAGAGGAAACGGGTAACACCATAGCAGAGATCAGGATGAAAGCAAAGCCAGGGGAGTACAGAAAGCACAGCTGAGCTCAATCCCCCACTTGCCTGCAAAAAGACCAGTTTACGCCCTGGGAAAGCAGAGCAGTCAAGTGGGGGGGCTGGGGGGGAGAGCGGTTTGTGGGGTCCTGCCAGTGCCCATTTGCTCTCCCCTCAGTGCAGACACTCCTCATTTCTGTGGGAAAAAGAAGAGTGTGAATTTTGAGGTTTGCACTTTCAGCTCCCATGTCCACCCCCGAGGAGGGCTGCTGGTGTTGCTCTCAGGGTGATGACAGCCCCCAAGCACAGTGTGCCAGTGGCAGCAGTGCTCTGCTCCCGGAGTAATCCCACCACATAACCCACTGCTGAAGAACAATGCAGGGCAATGGTCTTCTGCTGCTGGAATGGCACACGGGAAAGTGGAGCTCCCAAGTTGCTCCTGGGTCCTGGAGGCCCGGCAGGTGAAAGGAAGCTGTGGTCAGGGCTGGCAGCTGCTTGCTGTGCTGTCCTCACACCCTGGGCTTCAGCAGAGCTTGCTGCTCCTCTGGGCAGGAGGAATCCAAGAACTGTCCTCTTCAGATCTGTGGCCACCCCTTAGTTTTCTGTTTTATTCCCCAGAACAGAATCTCATTAGATTCTAGCAGGAGAGACACTGTTTCCAGAAAAAGGATTTTCTCTGCCAAATACCAGGATCCTAAATAAGAATGTGACTGCAACGAGAGAATAAGCTGAGTATAATGAACCCCTCAGGAGGTCTCTTCTTTCCAATTAAAGCCCTAAAACTAGGCAACATGTATCTGGGAGTTTCATCTTCCTCCTTTCCACAGTATTATCTTCCATTAGTAGTAGTAATCTTTTAGGGATGTGTTTTCCTTTTATGAGTATCCTACGACACAGAAAGACAGGTAAGGATGGTCTGTCTCCTTGAGAGACCCTGTTTGCAATGAGGGGAAATGGCATCCAAAGTAGACAATGTGACACTGAGCTCTCCAGCCTCAGTTCTACATTTGCTCACACCTCAGCAAATATTTTTTCCCTAGGATCTTAGAAGGCAGGGAGAGAGAAAGAGAGCCTTTTCATAGCTTAGTAAGAAATGCCCACAGTATTCAACTCATTTTGGGGTGTCAGATGGGTTTCTGCCACTATGGCCATGCACAGTCAAGATATCCTAAATCAGGGAGATGAGCACAGTGCTCAGTTGCAGACACCAGGCACAAAACGCTGCTGTAATCAATGAAGGTTAGTGGAATAAGTGGAGGCACTTAAATCTCAGATGTCTGTGGAAAACATCCATTTGAAGACCTTTCTGTCCTCAGTACTTTAGACTTTGTTCATTGAAACTGAACACAGAGCATCGAGTACTCTCAAGTTCATTTAAAGCCCACGCAAAGTTATGTCCTCAAATTCACATTTAAAGCACCAAGGAAAAGGAAACCTGACTTTGAAATAGTGATTGTTGGTTCTAGTTTTAAAGGTAGTAATGAAATGCCCATGGAAGGGAACTGTGTATTATTGGTTTCAGTCATACTCTTTGGCTTGGAGAAAAACAAAAGCAAAAAGTTGGGAAAGCCATTACAGGAGGGATTGGTTTCAGTTTGCTGAGGTTACACAAGTCTTACCCGGACTGTTCTTGTTCTCCAGTAGGCTAAGTGCTTATCTTAAATGTGAGAGAGGCTCTCCAGGTGCAGCAGCCACTCAGGCACTAACAAATATCCAGTGAGGAACACAAAAAAACCCCAAAGAAACACAGTCCTGGTCTGCCCAGAAATAAGACTTTTTCTTTTATCTGACCTGACTTGTGGAAATAATATTTGCAATAATTTAATTTTTCCTTCAGAGAGGAATGAAGTACCTGAAGGGAGCACCCAGGAAAGATGGAAAGAGACTATTTACAGGGGCCTGGAGTGACAGGACAAAGGGAAATGGCTTCACACTGAGAGAGAGTAGGCTTAGATTAGGTGATAGGAAGAAATTCTTTACTGTGATGGTGGTGAGGAACTGGAACAGGTTGCCGAGAGAAGCTGTGGATGCCCCACCCCAGATGTTTTCAAGGCCAGGTTGAACAAGGCTCCTGGTCCAGTGGAAGGTGTCCCTGTCTGCTGGCAGGGGAGGTTGGAACAAGATGATTTTTAAGGTCCCTTCCAGCTCAGGCCATCCTGTGATCCTATGAATTTCCTCCTAGAGGAAGACTCCAGCTTGCCATCTGCACTTTGCTTTCCCTTGCACAGTCTGAATTTACTTTTCCTGAGGATCAATGAGCACAAAGACCAAATAGCACAGTGCAGGGGAATCTGGCAAGCCTCATCCTCCTGCTGGGTGAAGTACGACGTCTCACTGTACCTGATGGCAAACTCCATGTTTTGATAGATTTAGATGTTAAGTGCCAGTTTAAATGGTGGCAAAGAATTTCAAGCATCTATAACCTGTAGCAAATCACTGAGTGCCTACGTCTCTTTATGCTAAATCTCCAGCTCCTAGTCAGAGAAGTCTGGCCTTTCCACACAATTTTAAAACTTGTAATTCTTTGGGCATTTAAGAAAATTTTTTGAGTGTTTGTTTTGTCAACAGCTGACGTGGAAGCCCAGTCTGCAGCTGTTTGCACCTGCAGCAGTCCTTCAGCTGAGCTTCACAGCCTTCTAGAATATCCATAATGTCAGTCATGCAGTTTGGATGTCTTTCCACTCCGTGTCTGAGTGCCTGGACCGCTCCTCAGGCTGATGCCCTGGACGTGTGTGACCTTCGTGGCTCCCTGCAGCGTACCCTGGCATTGGCTCTGCAAAGGGATTTTGCAGATAAACTGCTGTAGGTGCCTTGGCACTGATGTTAGCTCCCTGCAGCATGAGCTGGCCTTTCCCGGAGCCCCACCTTCTCCATATCCCAGTGTTTCAGCTTTCCACTTTGGTTATACTGGGGTTTGAACGCACAGGTAAAGCTGACAGAAGATCTGAAACCCAAATATTCCTTGCAATGGCAGGTACAGAAACAAAACTCACCTCTTTGCAGGATGGCTTTTCCCATCTTCCTTGGACCTGCCATTAAACTCGCCCTCCTCTTGCTAGATGATGCCTCCCTGCCCCTAGGGCTGTAAACCTGACTGGTCAAAAATCATGACTTAGATTCCCTCAAGAGAATCAAAATGAAAAGGCTGCCTATCCCCAGTCATTAGATTATTAAAAAACAAAAACAAAAACAAAGTGTGCCTTTGTTTTCTTCAACAGTTCTCATGTTGTTTTGAATTATTTGTGCACCAATTTCATTTGAAACCCCAACATTTAACACCTCCAGAAATTAGCACTTCATCTTGCCTGCTCAAGTAGGGAATCTGCACATGCCAAAGACAAGGAAAATTCTAATATGAAGGCAGAGGTATATTCTTTATGCACCTAGAAATTATTTTTCAATACATATTTATGTGAACTGCAAACATATTTAAATGTAAAGTTGTCATTACAGTGTCAACTATCTCTCTAACTGCTGGAAAACCCCTAACCTAAGCAGTGCTTTTTATAACTCTACACATTAATTATATTTAGAATCTTTAATTATCTCTTTTCCATAGTCAACTCTAATAAATTCCAAACATTTAAAAATAATTTTCAATAATGCTGCTTTCTTTGCATATTTTCAATCAACTGCACAACTATCTAAATTAGCTGATGATTATACGACATTTGATTTACTTTAAAAAGTGGTAATTAATTGTTCAATGCAGTATTTTATTTTTTAGTCTCTATTGTCCCTCCCCCTCATTGCTCTTGGACTGGGATGCGGTCCCAGCTTTCCTCGGCCCTCTGTCTCCCTGCTCTGGCTGCCCGGGATCTACAAACAGAAATAAAATGATGAGCAACAATATGTTTAAGACTCAGACATACACATATACCAGCCTTTTCCACATATACACACTGTCAGCAGTCATGCTAATTGACCAAAAGGTTCTTTTTAATTACAAATTTTCACTACAAATGTCTTTAAAATTTTTGCAAACTTCTGTTGTAAAATTGTTTTAAAATAAATTTTGATTTACCATAGTTTCTTTTTTTAAACATTGAGAAGGAATATATTAGTTTGGTTTATGGGTTTTTTTGTTTTCTTTTAAGATTGACCCCTCAGATGTATTTTAACTTAAATATATGTTACTTCAGCAGATCAATATATGTTTTATTAACAGTTCTTGTGATGCTTAAAACTTTTCAGTGAAATAAAATTCCATCCAGTAGAAAACTACTGGGAAGAAGAATAGCATCCCACTTACATTAAAAGAATAAATGATTTATACGTCTGACCAATTTTTTTGTAATAAGCTGGTTTTTGTTGTGAACTTTTTAGTGGGAGGCAGACAGAATATTGAGGGAGGCAGAAGAATAAGAGGACTAGGAGTGTGCAGGGGTAAGTATTCAAAGAAAAGGGGAGAGACCATCAGAAAGAAATGATAATACTTGGCTTTTCATTGATAATTTAATTTGTCCTTTAGTGGTCCATGTAGCACAACATAGCTGCATAAAGCACCCACAAATAAAGACTCCCCATACAGAAAATAGGTGCTGCTACTGAGAGTCTTCAGGTAAATAAGGTGATGGCTTGAAAAAGGAAAAAAATCAATGTAATCTCTTTCTAAAAGTAAGAATCAACAACTCATTCTGGACAGTTTCACATTTCTCAGAGAGATCTTCTCTTCCTGAATAACCATTGGGGGGGTTTTCCAAAGGACTTTCTGCAGCAATCTTCCCCGGCAGGTTCCACCTTACTACCCAGATATCCTGTTTGTGCTTGCTTAATGTATGGATTTAGTAGCATTTCCTGGTGGGACAGGGATGAGGAATTACAAGTTGAGTGTGAGCTCTGCTACATCCTGTTGTGTGCTGGGCAGATGGGACCCTCATTGCCCGCTCACCTTTGTAAAACACTTTGACAACTTTGGATGAAAAAGCCGTGCTTTTATTTGGAGATTGCTCTATGCTGGATCTGTGAATAAAAAAAAAAAAAGGTGATAATAAAACAGGGACTGAGTTTGCCCTTGGGGTAGTCAAAAGAAGATGAACATTTGAAGATAGTTGAATAAATATTTTCTGGCAGATCATCTCATGTGAAAGAAGGAAAGTGGAAGCAAAGAAGAAATATGCCTAACAGGAACAGAGAAGAGATTTTCGTCTTGGGATTTTCCTTTCTGTGCCAGGACTTCTGTGATGCAGGTCTCTCCTTTCTTACCATCCTTTAAATTGCTCCATACTGGGGATTTCTTACTGTTATTGAAGACTCTCACAAGGATATGCCTGAGCAAACTCTCTCAAAAACTGACAGGTCAGAAAGCTTCTACAGCTCCTGTGAGTGGTGAATCTGGAGCAACGCTGAAGAGAGCCAAGAGCCAGAGAATGGAGGAAATTGAGCCACACATTGAGGAGAAAATAAAGCCTCTCAAATATTGTCTCGACATCCATCTCCTGTGGCAGCAAAGAGGCAGAAAACAGCTAGGAAAAATCATGACACATTGGAAAATTCAGTATAGGTACTTTTATGGAAGAGGATTAGGCAAGTTGGTGATCGGAAAGAAATCGCCAATCCTGACATGACAGTGCACAGCTACATTTCTGCTGAAAGGACTGAGAATAAAAGTAAAAGACAGAGTATCTACTCTAGAAATAAAAGTTATTTAATCTCCGTGAGCAGGAAAGAAATACACTGTCAAGAACTCTTTAGGCTTCTTCATTACTATGGAAAAGTGATAGCACCATTTTATAGAGAGGTAAATTGGTTGTCAATGGAATCAAGTTTCGTGTTTCATGTTTCATGTCATCACACAATATATCTAACTCATACCTAGGCATGGATCACACCAGGTCATTCACCTGTCTATTTGTGTGTCAGCTATTAAGAAAATACTTTGATTATGATGAAGGATTGTAGAATTCACTCCACAGAAGATGATTGCAAGGCACCCATGACATTCTTCTCTAGGCAGTCCATGGCAACATTAATCTGTCCAGGCAGGAGTTCCCAGAGGTTGGCACATGAATCTTTATTCACAGTCTGCAAAAGAGATTTTTAAAACTCTTGATTGTATCCCAGAGTTACCTTGTTTTGTATCTACCCTCATGAAGGAAACTGTGGGTGCATCATCTGTTTTTGCTTTTCACATTGTGTGGCTACTAATGTCTGCACAAATGAGGCAATGGTGGCAATATTACTTTCTGGGTCTTTCACTGTTTTCCTTGTGTTTTGAACTAATTCTACACTGTGTTAATAGCAAGATACAATACAGCAGAGACTTAGACCAGCTGACTGCCTGTTCATGTAAGTGCATCTCTGCATGCTGCTTTTTCTGCCTCTGATTCCTATAAAGTGTTTTTTCCCTGTGGGATTATATTTTAAGTTGTGTTATAAAGCCGATGTATATTTCCCCTGTCCCCATGTTATTTGCACTGGATTGCAGCTATAGAGAAAACTCAAAAGGTAGATGTGCAACTAAACAATTCAGACGAGATACAGACCACCACAAAATGCATTATTAAGTAAAATGATGTTTGATTTGTAGCTGTGAGACCAACCCCTTTTGACATTCAAGGGAGCATAGCTATGGGCTGCCTTGAAAGCCTCCACACATCGATAGTTTTTCTGTTGCTAGGAGGAAGGGTTTTGAAGTGGGAGAAGCAGAGACCCTCTAGTCAACAGAAGGATCCTCATGTAAGGGTCAAGAGGGAGCAGAACTCAGAGAAAAAAATTCAGCTGACCACATTGTACTATTCTCTATTCACTTTAATACCTACACTTAATGATACGCTTTAAAGCTAAACCTCAGGAATGTTAGGAATTTTTTTTCTCATGGTGACATCCCATGTAGGCAGAATCTCTCGAGTTCTCCCTTTTAAAGAGAAAGATGAATAAAGACTTGCCTTGGAGAAATTTCCTCTGGATTTGAGCTTGTTGGTGTGTTGTTTACTCAAATGATTTATGGACTGGAGATTAGTGAAGTCATAGCAACACAAAAATTGCCAAGTGAAAATAAAAACAGCCCTGTGCATCCTTATTGAACATAATCAAGGAAGCACCTGACAAACTTGTCTTTTTTTTCCCTTTGTGCAGAGACTTGATATGAGATAAAGCTGATTTTCACCTTTCAAAACTCTTTGAACAGTGTTTGGCATTCTCATAACTGTCATGATAAATTTGACTTCACCAAATAATGGGGTATTTTGTATCTTGCCATACCTTATATATAACCCTCAAAGACTTATTTCCTTCTGGAGAAATTAACATGTCCTTCTAGGAGACGAGGGCTGGGAAAAGACACTGCCACAGACTCACTCTCAAGTTACACATGGTGAGATTTGTCTTTCCATAAAACTAGTGAAGAGCCATGAGTCTGAGCTGAGCTCATTCCCTGGCACCTCTGAAGACCACGGAGACGTCTTGTGCACCTCTGAGCAGGGGCAGTGCCTTTTAGGGTAAGATGAACAGCATCTGGAGGACTGCAGAGGGACCCCATAGGAATACTTTTTGGAGAAAAGTTCAGGTTCTCCCCCTCTCCTTCTGAAGCCTTTCCTTTCTTTTCTAACCACAAAAGTGGGATGATTAACATGACTGAAGGTGTTATGCCACGTCAAAATGGCAGTGCTGCCTCCTACTGAGGAAAAACAGGCAGAATAAATTTTACCTGGTTACTCTGTGAGTTCAACCACTGTATAACGCTTCTTTGCCAGACCCTGCAGAAGGGGCTTTCTTATTTTACTTGTTCTGTTTTTGCACGAAGGCGTGCACAATAGGGTGATGTTTGTTGTGGCTGGACATTCCTACTGCAATTCAGTTAATAGCTCACTCCAGAGAGACCAAGCTTGAAACCAGACCTCAGGAGATTTTTACCTTGGTGTGGCAGGGATGTGGCACCTTAATGGCATCTTTTGGCACGTTCATGAGCAGCCATGTGAGAGAGCATCAAGGCTTTGGGATCACTTAGACTATGGTGAAATGGTTTATTTGCTTGTATGCAAACAGCATACTTAAATCCTGTTCAGGCAAGATAGGTAAGTAGAGAGGAATGAAGAGTGTCTGGGCCTGGAAACCAGAGGAAGAATACCTAATGGCATCTATGAAAGCTGCCAAACTCTAGCCTAATGCAAGATCAGGGGAGACCTATGTAGAGACCAGTGAGGAGAGCAATTTGTTGAAGTGGCAATTCAGGGGCAGAAAGATCAGTCCAAGAACTAAATTGAAAATGTACATCAATATCTTGCTGGTCTTTCTATATGTAGCTGAGTAAAAGCACATCACCTGAAAAGGGGAAAGGAAGGACAATACTTTCTGATGAGTTCAGGATGTACAAAGATTTCTCCAAGACAGGCAAATACTGTGGCACTTTGGGGGACAGTCAGAGCTTCAAAGTCAAGAACCCAGTTAAGAATTTGCCTGGAGCTGTCAAAGACAAAGCAACAGTCCTTGTGGGGAGGCACATAGTGGATCACCAAGAAGATGGCAGTCTGGCAGAGAGAGATGCAGATCTGCTAGTAGGAAGCAGAGGTGAGTGCCCAAACCAAGCTGTATGAAGATGGGTCTCCTTGCATGTCTTAAAATCCCCATCATAGAAAACAATCAGAACAGCTTTGCTCTGCTTTGCAAGTCTCTGTAGGAGCTAACAGGTCTTCTGATGTGAGGCTCTTGTGATAGTGGATTATCCCTGCTCTGATCCTTCGGTGCTGTCTGGGAGACAGTTGTCTCCACCAGTAGATGCAACACTCCTGACCCCACTAGGCTGTTTGCAGTAGAAGCCCATGTGTATAAGCACTGTCCCAGGCAGGTTACTGGGAGTTCATTTCCTACCACATGGCATTTCCCTGTCTCACACCGTGGTTGTTTTGGTCTCGCTACCCCTCTGTAGGTGGAGCTCTGCCAGGACAGCTCAGAGAAGTGACATTGCCTTTACCCAGCTCTTCCTGTAACAAGAAGGAATAGCATCGTTTTTACTCAGTGCTGATGCAGTGGAATACTGCCAAAGCCCTGGAAAGCCTCCAAATCAGCACATTTCTCCTTCCCATTAAGAACTAATACAGTACTACCAAAACAGAAAGCACTGGCGACAAAAACATATTTTTCCCACAATTTAAGATCCCAATTTACATGTAAAATAAACATTGAATACAGATTTAATTCAGTTTTTACATCTTCTGATGGTGTATAATAGGAATAACTCCTCTTTTAAAGTAAACTAGGAAAAAAGGCAGACTTTCACACACTGAATAAAGATCTCAGCTCACAATTTTGGCTTCCTCGGCACACAGCACTAGTTTAGTTCCTAATTTCCTCTCAAGTGACTTAATGGTACTATATTGCTTAATTATAGCAGTTGCAAACTCCATCCTCTAAGAAATATCACTGGGACTCAAACATCTGCAAGATTTTGAAGGAGGAAGATACCACATAAAATACCCATTTTTGTATTATTTTGTGTTTATTAGTCCATCACACATAGTGTAGCTACTAAGCAGAGAGAACAAGGCATCTTTTAAGTAAGAATCAATGGTAAGGAAATATAGAACATTAAGTTACACAGACTCTCTCTTCTCCAAAGACTCAGGCTACAGAGAAGGTACTTGCACATAACATGAGGTTTTAAACAGTAAAATACAGGTGGACCAGAGATCCTAAAGGAGGCCTACATCTACTGGGTTATCCTAGCCCACTTCTCTCCTGACCAATGAGCATTGTTCTCAGCTGCTTCTTTATTGCTGTTTTTGCCTCATCTTCTTTTAAATGTGCCAAGTGGAATTCCCCTCAACACAAAACTGGTTTTGGTGAGACCAAGTCAGAGATCACTAGGAGGAAATAGCGTTTGCCTGATCAGAGTATCTAGGATGTTTGAAACCTTAAAGCCTGATGAGCAGGAAGAAATTTCAAAATGCTTTAATGTAGTTGCTGCTGCTATAGAAACAATTTCCTGAGCACCTGTACACCCCGTGCGTTTACCTCACTTGGTCCCTGGCCACCCAAAAGAGGGCCCGTGGGGCTGGGAACAGAGAAGGTGGGGGATCCCATCAGAGGTACTGCAAGACCCTATTGTTTCCTGTTGCCTTCTCTGGAAAAGGTATTTAAAAATAGACAACTGGGGAACACCAGTCAATTACCAGTGGAAGAGAGAAAAAGAAGTTCCAGAGAACTAAATTAATCCTGATGGAGATCCAGTGAACAAAGGAGATACAAAGGAATTTGTCTTTTGTTGTCTGGAGAGCTTGGTCTGTGTGACCCACCTGCCCAGATGTTTCCTAAAGTGAAGTTTTTTCAAACTTCATTATGAAAAAAGTTAACTACTAATCTTAAGAGTTTTCTCTGTACTTTCTGAAAGTGATCAAATAGACAACAGCTAAAGAAGTCTTCCAATTTCTTGGGTTTGTTCTGACTTTTGAAATAGCTGAATGACAAACTCATGGAAGAACAAGAGAAAGGATGTTAGCAATGGAGGAAAAACTTAGCCCAAGGCACTCCCAGAACTTTGCCTCTCCTCTTTGTGTGTTTTGTCGAATTATTAAAATGTTAAAACTGAACAGGTAGTGGTTCCCTTTCCCATCATCTTCCCCAAGCACAGTGTGTAAGTGGCCTATTTTGAAAGGTGGCTTTTTTTCTCTAAGCTGTGGGTATGCAATTGCAGCAGGGTCAATGAGAGGTCAGGCAGTGCCAGTCAACTGGGAGGTCAGGCGATTTCTTTTCTGTTCCCTGGAAGGAAAATACTTACCTCTCAGCAATCACATTTCTTGTGGGAAGGAAGAAGAATCTGAATGGGGAATTTAGATTTTATGCATGCAGCTCGTATTAATTGTTAGCTTGGGTTGTGGGTATTAAAATTTCCCGAGACTTTTTAAAAAGTGCACACTATCATTAATAGAGCAGCAGCACGATTCTCCCCCTTCAAAATGCAAAAGTGTCATAAATAAATACACAAATCCCCTAAAATAGCTGATGACATCTAACCCCAGTTGGTCTTCTGCTTTGCCAAAACTGTCAGCTAGACATAAGGAGCCTGTTGCTGCTGGTGCCTCTGCTGTTGGTCTTTTTGCCTCTACTCTTTTCTCCAAAGACTTTCTCTGGAACAGCAAACTGTTAGCATAAGACATATTGAATAACTGTCTTCTGAAAAACAGTTTCAATTCCCATTCACTTCTTCAGAAAACTCACTATGATGAGGAACTTGCATACTGCCCTTTGCATTTTTTTAATTAAGACACTTGAATGTTCTCAGCATTCTTCAGAACTGTCCTCCTCCTGGAAAGAATTTAAGATTAATTTGCCTTCAGAAGAAAATACTCTTATATATAATTAATGAACTCTTTAATAGAATTTCTCTACCTTCTTGTTCCCTGTCTCTTTCAGGCATTTTTTCCTGGTGGCTTTGAAAAGACAAGGGGAAAGCTTTCATTTATAGACTTCCAGTTGAATATTGAGAACCACAAGAAGAGCTAAGAAAGATATTTGGTTGAATCCACTTTATTCCAAAGCCATTCCATAACAAAGTTGAGATGGAATGAGTAAATTGAGCTGAGCAAATCTGAATTTTTTAAAGACCTGTAAGTCAAATGTCTACTGACTTCCAGCAGAGTTCTTTCAAGAATCTTGAAAGTAAGCATGGCATCCTTGCTTTCTTAGATTGTGTGTTTCTGCTGGAGATTGTTCCAAATCATTATTATTGTTAACCACTATTGTAACTTTTAATCCTATTAAAATGAGATGATGAGTATGTTATTTGCCTCTAGGCTTTTCGCAAAAGTAGTCTGAATGATTTTTATGTGGTCTCTCTTAAAAGACATCCAAATGGCATCCTAGAATGTGGAATAAGGGAATAAGGGCTGGAATAAGTGAAAAAAGGATTGCATAAAGTATAGGCATAATGAAATAATAAACATTAATTTCTAGGTTTTCACATTTTTCTTTCATTCCACTTGATACATAAGGACAAGAATAAATGTCTTCCTCCTTTTTTCTGGTGATTGCCTGGTAAGACTAAAGGAGAACACTTCAGAACAATCAAATTTATCAGCCTTTAATTTAGATGCTGAATAATAGAGATCCTTTACCCTAGCCAATTTTGGGTATGGTAAGAGATTCTATGAAAAAAAAAATGTAATAGCCTTAAATCTTCTAAGTAGAAGTATGTTACTCTCATTTTTTCAGGTTTAGTTTCTGTCAAGTTTCTGACAGAAATATCAGCTTTGCAGTCAGCTGCACACAATCCTGAAAAATCAAGACAGACATGGTTTACCCTTTAGAACCAAAATTTAAGAACATTTAGCCCAGCCCACCTTACTAATGGTTTATAGGGATAACAGAACAGAATTCACATCATAAATATAAATATATGGTATAAAACCCCCCACATTGTTTCATATGGAGTGCTCAGTGCACACACTTAGTGTTTTTTTCCCCGCTCCCATTCAGTCCCTTGCCACTGACTTTTCTTGCTTTCCAGGTTATATTAAGGCTGTTGGCTTCCTGGCTGTAGGGAGAAATCTCAGTGCAGACATGGAGCTTAGCAAGGGAGGGCTGTGAATAGAGTCAGCCAGAAATACTGACAGGAAGGTGGGCAGCATGGGACAGAAGAAACAATTGACTGCCGGCGAAGTCGAGGATTAAAAGCATATCATTGGGAAACAAAACCAGCAGAATATGAGATTCACTGAAATGCTCTCTGACGTAAAATCAGAGCCCCAATAAAGACTGAAATAAAAAAGTTCTGACTTGCTCTGTTTTATGAAAAATTCCCTCTTTACCTTTCAGATGCAGATCAGGTACGGGGTATTTCCTCTCCTTCTGTTCTTTAAAAGCCAAATTAAATCCATGGTTGTTTTATAGAGAAAATTGAAAGCTAAGGGGGTTTATAAAAAGATCTACAGAATGGAAGTTTCAGTTTTTCGACAGGGTGCTAACAGGAGTGCTGCACAGGGTCAGCTATCGCAACCTTTCTCCTGCAATGATTTTTACTGACCTCAGCTACAATTTTATGCTCATTACTCAGGCAAATGGCTCATTGTTTTCACTGGCAGCTCTGCCCGATTATGAAATTCAAGAGGAAGCTTTGAAACTGCAAAGATGTTGTAGAAATTTGTAACCATTGGATTGATTTAAAGCAAAAGACAGAACAGTGATACTTCAAGGTGTCTGAGAGCTCAGGGTAGCAAAGACCTCCATGGCCAGACATCCTTTTACCTGGCCAAACATCCCCAGGGCTGACCTGGATGTCCTGCCTAAAACACTAGGAGATGCCTGTGACATTAGGAGCTATGTGTTAAATGACTTTGCAACACGAATACAGGCTGTGCACAAGTAAAATCTGCAATAAATGAGTGCCCTGGCGTTCCTGAATGTAAAACAGTGCATTGGGACATAAGTGATTTGCATCTGAGAAGATGTGTCTGGCATAGAAAAGAATGTAGTAAAGGATTGTTCAACAGCTCCACTCGAGTTCAAGAACCCATCAGAGAGGAAAGGGCTGGGGCCAGAGTGTTCTCTGAAGTTGTAACCCCTGGATGAACAATCTTCCCAGCACTTACCGATTTCGCAAGTTTTTAAGGAGCAGCCGTTAGGAGAGTTATATCTCACTTCCTTAGCTGATACTTGTCTTAGCTCTCCTGAAGGGAAAAAAGGAGCTGGAGGGAGAGAGCTGAAGCTGCAGGGAGGCCAGGGGGGACCACTGAGCATCCTTCAGATGCCACAGGCAGCAGAGAAAGGGCCATGTCAGAGGAAGAGCTCCAGGGAAGAACAGGGAACTGGAAAAACTTGTAAGAGAACATTGAATAAGGGAAGGGAAACAGCAGCAGCAGAACAGGCACCAGAATTTCATGACTCTTTGGTTTTTTTACTGAATTAAAAATTTCATCACTGATAAGGCTTGTTATCTTTCCAGGGACCACCTCAATGCATCCACACACTGAACCAGGGGTCATGGGAAACAAGAACATGCCTGGCACAAGGGCATGGGCTGGTCCTGCAGCACAGTTAGGTTAATTTGTGGGGTGGGACTCAGTGCCCCATGACTGCCCAAAAATCAGGAGCAGTGGAAGTAAAACCAGGGCTGGAGATTGTGGTTGTACACCTTCTCCAGCATTGCCACTGTTAGGCAGCAGGATCAAGCTCCTTTGTGCATGCTCTTAGCCCTGTGCATTTGGCATCATAGATCCCCTGTCTGGGACTCCTGAGAACTTCAGGGTGGTGCAGGAGAATACTGATGGGGAGTTGGGGCGACAGAAAACCCAGTTCTTTTGAGAAACTTGTCCAGTTCTAACAGGGAAATGTGACAAAAATGTTGTTTTCTGCAGGAATGTGTCAAGGTTGTAGCACGGCATTTCTTCCCATGGGGGGAGCACTTCCATATTTTTGAATAGTTTTACTAGGAGCTAGGAGTAATACCTAGTATCCTAGCCCATCTCTTCAATTGCAACAGCTTCTCCCTTTGTCTCTCACCAATGGGGTAGGATTGGGAATGGGGCACAGGGCAATGCACCTCCTCCACAGGCTGGGCATGGGGAGATCATTAACACTCCTATGTGCATAAGATGAGAAAAAAGCAGATGTATATAGTGATACCAACTGTAGGGAGGTACTTCACTTCTGCAGCTGTTGTGGATATTCTACTTTTCTAATTTTTCCCGTTTTTTAGGAAAAAATCAAAAGATAGGAGTTAAAGGAAAAAGGCTATAAATAGTGTTTCTTTTGTTGAGTGAAGTCAGACATGCTTTTACTCCTATTCCTTTATTCTGACCTGTCACAATGGCACAATAAGAACAGAGCTTGGTCCACAGCAGAGCAGAGAGCGAGCTCTGTTTATTGTCCTATTCCCATTTTATAAGGTAGGAACCCAGGTAGATGATTCGCTAGGGTCCAACCACCCCCCCGTGTGGTTGGCTGGGTTCTACACCACCCAAATCAAAACACATCATGCCTGGACCCACAACAGCTGTGGAAAACAACAGGTGCTTATCTAATTGTTTTTCATATCTTATATGAGAAAGAAAACTTTCTCACAAGCAGCCTCGGGCAGCTTGCTCCAGGCCACT
This sequence comes from Climacteris rufus, assembly GCA_013398175.1. Taxonomy (NCBI): domain Eukaryota; kingdom Metazoa; phylum Chordata; class Aves; order Passeriformes; family Climacteridae; genus Climacteris; species Climacteris rufus. The sequence continues at coordinate 220,006 of VZRZ01006720.1, read as the reverse complement.
ACACCGACCTTACCATCAAGCCAAACAAGACTCAAAGTGCTGCCCACTGCAGTAGCAGATAAGGTGATTTTGAGACAAAATCTCAAAAAACCTCTCAGTTACCAGGCCACATTGCACTTGGTAGGACAGTGATTTCCCTTTTCATCACAGGGCAATTGGTTTTTGCTACTGGTAACTGCTGCTATTTACTCCCTAATAATCTGTTTATAGGCTGCTGGACAACGGGGAACGATGTAGAAACCAGCAAAATGTGTAAATGCTTAAGATGGCCAAACCCACTGTCTTCTACAAAACTCCTACTTAAAAGTTTGTGATGTTTGTTTGTTCTTTCTGTCCTTCCTTGACATCAATTTTCTCTCATGCTCTTGATTTTATTTTCTGTAAGCTTTGATGTACTTTTGCAAGCACCTACCACTGCTTCTTAGACCTTAGCTTCTTAACTAAAGCCATTTATTGATATAGTACATCTCTCAGTGAAGTAGTAATTCAATAAATTAAAGATTAGTTCAGTGTGTCAGCTCTCCCAGAGCATCCTGGGAAACATTTGCCACTCTGGAAGACTGTGGAGGCCACACAACATCCTCACACAGGCAAGATAATAACTCTGGGAGATTTAAGGTTTCGCTCCTCCTGCTAAATATTTTTGAAAGTCACCTTTTAAACTAACTCATGGATTCTGCTTGCTACTAAACAAACAGGTGGTATTAAGTTTATATACTATAAAGAAAGGTGTCCAAACTAATTTTCAGCTGTCTCTTACCACATTTTGTTTCTCCTGCTCTCTGATCTGATTTTATGCAGGCTACTTGTAGCAATAAACAGTTTTGTCCTGTATTTATATGCATCATGTTCCCTGTGTGACTCAAGCTCCTACTGGACTCCTGACAAAAGTGCCTGCAGAGTTTCATTGCACCTATTTGTTTGCAAAGGCATGGACTGAGCTGCATTGCTGCTGAAGAGGATGTCATCAGGCTTATCTTAACCGTTTATGTGAGATACTTAAATGTTCTTTATTGCTATTTTTGCATTGGTACTCCTGCATTTCTCAGTGTTTATTTCAGGATTTGGTACTATTTACCTGCTAAGTTTTATGCCTTGACCTTGCAGTCAATTTATAGAATTATACTTCAGATAACGTTTCAAAATGGGAGGCAAAAATGTAGAGATTAAAGCCAATATTTGCATTCCTAGAGAGATGCTTTAGGTGCCAATGTTCTGATGGCAGAGCAGATCCCATTAATTTGATTTTGGATATGCAGGGTTTTGTCTGCACTTCTGCAGATTAAATCTTCCCTTTTGGTGCCCCTCAAAGCCTGGGCTTCAGTCTTATCAGCATGAAAATGGCACCTTGTTCTTTGAATACATATCCACTTCTTTGTGCATCCCTGGATGAAGATGGACAAGGGATGGGAAACTAGAAGTGTTTTGCGCATGCAAAGCCCTTGTTAGAAGAAAGATGGTGCCAATTGGTTCCCTCTGGTATTTTGAGCCAGTTGCTTGAGGAACATGACTTTTTCTTTGTTTTCTGCTTTTTGGCGAGACAATACAAATTTCTGCTGATGCAGGACTAGGATGGTGGAAACTGCTATGAGGCTGCTATGCTGACCGGGGCTTAGCTGTGTTAGGTGTAATTTTAAGAGAGTGTTTGTGGTTTGGGGGTGGTCTTCACAAGTTGTTCCCTTCTACTCTCTGCTATTGGTGCTGAGCTAGTAAGCAGTTGCAGAAGTCTCTTGGCTGCATACAGGAAATACCTGAAACAGAGGCATGAATGATTCGTAGTCCTGTAATGAACATTTTGTTGTGCACCCACGTTAACACATGAATGTGGCCATTTGTTTGAAGAGCAGTCCTTCTCCAAATCTTCACAGGGAACAAAATCCTGTTTGCAAAGGTTAGTGAATAATGAATATAAACAGGGATGTAAAGAGGACACTTAAATACCATTGTGGTGGGTATAGGATAATGGTACATACATGGCCAGATGGATTTACACAGCAAATTGGAATTGAAATGAACGAATGAGTTTTGATAAACCCTTCCTGAAAACCTTTCCCAAGTGCTTAGCCCAGGCTGTACAAGAGATAACCCGTAAGGTCATCTTAGAGAAACCTCTGTAGCTATTTAAATATTTTGTGGCAAAATCGTTAGCAGAAATACATCACTCAGGCTTGGAACCTTTGGGAGCCGTATGTTCCCGTGAAAGTTTGCACTCTAAGCATTGTTATTATTATCCATATTGCTTGTAAAATGCAGTTTAATGGTGGCCATAGTGTCTCAGAGGGTGGAAGCCCCACATATCCAAGCACATTGTCACAAACATTTTTTGAGTCAGTCAGTAGTGACTGAGATTGTACTAATCTTCGGCTGCTGAGGAGAGATGGAGTCTTAGGGACTGGCAATGGAGAAGAAATAATTGTATTAATTGCCTGCCTGGCATTCAGCAATGGCCAGGTTTTCTCCCATTGCTAATGGACAAAATAGCAGAAAATTACTTAAAGAGGATCAGGCTACTGCAAATTATGTTTCTGTCATCCCTGCACACAGGAGAGAAATACCTGATGCCATCCTACTTGTCCCAGGAGGTACTTGTGCACTTATCTGTGGTGGGATGAGACAAATTCATCTCAGCTCCAGTGGGGAGTTTGCCTTGTGAAATTACCTCAGTTTGCAGATAATCTTCATCTGGTTGAAACTTCTGTGAGCTAAATTTCTCAGCTGAAAATGAGTATACTCACAATGAAAGTGTACTAGATACTGTGGTCTAAGTCTCCAGGGAGATGTTCTTAGTTTACCCCAGGTGTCATCCCAAGGAATGCGTGAAAACGCCTATGTGTGATTCCAGTATAATGTGCTGTACATTCTCTGTGCAGACAAAAAAGGAATCAGGGAACTGTTAATATCTGCCTCTCAGAGAATTACCCACATTAACCCTAGTGTTTAACTGCAATGTTTCCCAAGAAATACGACAAAGAACAGTACTTTGACTTGTGTTTCAGCAAAACTGGGGTTCAGGAAAAATGAGTAGCAATAGTTATATGCAGTGATGACTCCTCTTCCACTGTGCAACTGTTTGCTGCAGACATCTTGTATGTATTCACATCCCTAATTATGTAATTAGGATGTAGGCATTTATATGTGAGGCTTTGGAGATTCATCCAAATACATACTTTTGCTATGTAGTTAAATATGTAGTAGTTACCAGTTACTAGGAACTTTCCCCCATACAGCCCATTGATGAGCTTTTGTTAAAGCAAAAAGTAAAATGTAAAATGTCAAGCAACCACCTCTGACTGACACTTGGGAAACTGAGCTGCTGCTTATTAGTATCCCATTTACAATTAAAATCTGGACTCCTTTTCTAATTTTTGTTGACGTGCTGTTGGTCTGTGAACTCCTAGTAGACAACCTGGATTTTTAAATAGTCCTTGCTTTGACTTCCAATTACCATACAATTAACAATTCCAACAATGCTGCCTTTTAATTTCACTGCTTGTATTCATTTTTCTGTGTGCTCCTAATTGCCATGCTGGCATGTCTCTTGTAGACTCTGTTTTAATACATCAGATGTCTGTATTTCCATTTAAGACACAGAAGTAGCTAGTCTATATATCTATATTGGATCTATTCTTGCTTCTGGACAAAGGAAAGCTCTACATAATTTCACAAGCTATTCTTCCCTTTCCTTAATCAGCTGCATTTACTTGGAAATACCATGCTGTGATTTAATCATGGTGCTTTTGGGGCACAGAGCTGTGTGTGTGTGGCTGAGGCTGCTTAGGTATCTCAGTCTGTGGTGTGCAGTTTTTGACTGTCCCCTTCAGCATCTCTGGGAACAAAGGGTTAAAAAATCTTGCAAACCCAGTTGTGTCTTCATCCAAAAAATTCAACAAGAACAAAAATGGCCCATTGCATTGGAAACCAGTACATTTTTCAGGACTTGGCTCTTATAAGATTCTGGTCCTTCATGTTTGATCCTGTTCTAATAGCCACAAGAATTTGAGAATGGATGTGGTCCCAGGGAAGCCATGGGGACATGGAGCTGAGACAGAAGGAGCAGCACCTCATGGAGACCTGCGCTGCCTCCAACGCTGCCCAGCAGCACCTGTCACTGCAAGGGAGATACCTCCCTTCAGAACTCACATGAGGCAAAAAACCAGCAGTATGGTTTGGGAACAGATGTCTGGTAGAAAAAAAAAAAAATTGGACCTAGAAAGTGTTACGATGTTGCTTCTTCATTTTGAGAATTACATTAAGGTGTTGTCTATAACCACCCAGCTTTGCACTAAATGATCCAAGGGATCCCTTCAATCCTGTGTTTCCATGAGCTGCAAGAACAGTCAAAACCCACTGTGGAGTGTGTTCCACTTATGTTTCATTTGGGTTTGTTTATTGCTGTATTTTCCCAGGTTGATGCTATGTTACTTTTTTCCCTAATGCCATTCTTGCTTCATACAAATACTCAGAGCTTTCAAGAAGAGAAGTATTACCTATTAGTGTGCTCAAGAAAGGTATTTAGCAATCCTAGGTGCTTAAACTGGTAATTTGACTGGTATTTAATGGGTGGATGCTTAGACTGGTAATGTTTGTTTATTTTACAAGGCTTCCCCAGTAAACCTACCTTTTTTTTTCTGCTGCTAATCCCTAGCAGAAGGGATATGGGAAGATTACAAAAGCTGCCAATAATTTTCAGGACCAAAATTCAGTCTCCTGGTACCTCCCTGATCTTTTCATTGCTTTGCTGCAGCAAAAGGCCTTTGGTAGCCAGAAGGACACGGGTTCCTGAAAGGAATTTCAAAAAGTGCATAAAGTTGATATCTGCTTAGAAGTAATACAAAACAGGAGCATCTGCCAGAGACAGGAGCATGTTGCAGGCTTAGTAAAACAGCAGGGGAACCTGCTGTTGACCAGATTTGTCCATATCAGTGCAGGTGTCTCTGCAGTTAATAAGAATTACTATTTACACTTGTTTTCAGAGATTTGGAGACATGGGGATAATATAGATAGCCTGTAAGTCATAAAGAGCAAGTAGATATGACACATGTTCCCATTAATGTATAGTGTTACTCCTTGGAGTTTGTGATATTGAGACATTACAAAGTATGGTATGAAATACAGATGGCTCTGTATCTTTACTCTATTTGTTTAATTATAGCAGAATATATTCTGAGATAGATTTTTATCCTGCTTTCAAGATGAGAAAAAGGATGAACAAAGTTATATGCAAACTGAGTGTGTTCAGAATTACTGGGACATGGCAGCTGGACATACATGGTATTTACTCTTTATCTTCAGAAGTAAAAACCCAAAGTGAATGTTTATGCATAAGCAGCAGTTTTTCTTTCAAAAACTGTGTTCTGATCAGTCAATAGACGCACAGCCATTTTTTTGGTGGTGCAAATGCATGTCAGCACCACAGAGGCAGATGCAAAGCTCCCAAGTGTCTGCCTGGCTGCTCTGGCCCTGAAGGGAGAAACCAGAGCAAACAAAACCTCTTGGTTTGGGATGGGGGAAGGGGAAACACCTCAAAAGAGGAACTTATTGATCATGCTACTACTTGGAGCCTACAGAAGTCAGGCAACAGCTACAGGGTCTAGAACTGACTATTTTGCACTTTTTGATTTTACTTCTCATCAACAGTAGCCTCACCTTGTATGTCCTCACCATCCTGGCTTTGCTGGCCTCTGATACAGGCAAAGTAGCAGTCATGGCCAGACAGTGAAGAAGTGGAAATATTAGAGCATCTGCACACATCTGCCTCCTACTGTGCTGGGGTAAAAGAGCCAACAAAAAGACATTATCAGATGTGTCCAGTTCAAGTGAACAAATAAGCCTTAGTATTTTCTTTTTGGCTCTACTCTCAAGTGTAAAATAGGATCACTTCCACTAAATAGCACCTTTTGTGGCAGGCTGGCTGCATTCTTGTTCTCCAACACAAATTGCTATTTTTCTTTACAGTATCAGGTGGGACCAAGATAAAACCTTCCTTCTGGGAAGCTGTATAATCTGTAATTCTTCCAAGGTTTCTTACCCTGTGGGTTAAATCCCAGTACAGAAGTTATCTTAGCATGTGTGGTAGAAGTGTCAAGAAACAGCCTTTGGCTTTGGACTCTGAATGATCACCACATGATCTGTCACCTAATGGGGGACCTGGATCACTTGGTGCCCCCTCCATTACTCCTAGCTCAGGGAAGTGGGAAAGGGGGAAATGGGATAAAAGGACAGTCCATCCTTAACAGTTAGTTTGCCACGATCAGGGTGGCAAGAGGGAGGAGGAAAGAGGAAAAACAGAACAAGGAAAGGTGAGTCTTGCAAGAATGGACCAAACCAGAAATGTGTCTGGATGGGATTAAGAACATGAAGATATTTACACTAAACTCACATTCTGATTTGGGAAACGGCTTTAAAAAATAGATATATAGAGCATATGAGCAGGTGTCTGTGTGGAAGGAGGGGAAGGGTCAAGAGAGAAGCCTGAAGTACTTTGTACCATTTGGATATTTACTGCTTCAAAATGCTGGAAAGGGATGATATCTTTCATACTTGATTTTTTCCAAAATACAAAGCAAATCCTCTCTGTATTAAACAGTGAAGAGCATTCTTGAGAGTAAGGACCCTTAAAGACTCTTGTGTTTTGCTTTGTTTTTTTCCTTCTGGGCAATGAATGACTAGTCCCTTGACACCACTAACTGTTTATGTAGAAAAGCTAATTTCACTTCTGCCAATAAAGTTCTCTTGCCAGTCTGAGTTTCTCATTAAAATTAATATTCTTATTGTATGTCCCTGTCCTTTCCCTTGCTGAGAAAGAAGCTAATAATCTTTCATTCAGGGCCAAATTCCCACTTCTTCCCCATCCCAAAACAGAGCAGGGGGAGAAGGTAATCGCATATGGAAAGGCACATTGGCAGGAACACAGTCCTTTGGAGATGTGCCTCATTTCATGGTAAGGAGAAGTATTTCAGTGGCTATAGGAGATGTTAGTTCACTTCTCTACTGGAAAAAGCTTCAAGCTTATATATAATGGGGCAATACCATAACTAACAGGCCAGGGACTGTGGGGGATTGTTCCCAATTTGTCACCAGTGAAGCAGCTCTATTTTGTAAGAGAGAATTAAGTAGCCAGGGAAAGCCAGTATGGAGGCAAGGAAGGGGGATTAGGGCACTCACTTGGGATGTTTCAGTTCCTGATCTACTTAATATGTAAACTTCACAGAGTCTTTAGATAAGAGGAAGTTTTATTTCCCCCACTTGCTCTGCCTGGTGTGATGCTGGAGCTGTTAAGGGAGTACCTGCTGGAGCATGCATCAGAGGTAGAGAGGATAAGGTCTTTTGAGGAGTCTGTTGGCAATTTTTGTGAAGTAGATGGGACTGTTTCAACATCCCAACTGTGTGATGCTCACCTGTGCATGGGGATATATCATGCAGAAAGGGGAAAGCTGGGAACCAGAGAGCTTTGGGCTTAGCTTGCCTGAAGGAGCAATTAGAACCCTCTGTGAATCTAGACTAGGAGGACTCTGTGTCCAAGCAACCACTCATACCTGAGGCTTAAGCCTAGGTAAACCTGAAATAGGTAAACCTGAAATCCTCCTTCAGCCACCGTGGGAGATTGTTCTTCTCTTACACACACAAAAAACATCACCACCATGCTGTCCTCATGCCTGAGGGAAAATTCCCTTTTCCTAAGTAGACTTATTCACACTGGGGTTTTCTCTCTGTACTGCTCAAGCTAAAAGACCTGCTCAGGAACAACAGCATGGATAGAAGCACAGCTAGAACAAATCATCCCATCAGGTGGAACTGTAACAAATAGGAGCTTCAGCTTCCTTTCCTCTTTTACATCTTCCTACTGCCTTTTGGTCCTGATTTTTGAGAAGGAGGGGAACAAAAGGGTGGCTTAGAGGGTTTAGTGGGTATCTTAGAAGTATGCTTGGAAGTAAGACCCAGTCTTTCAAATATTGTCTAGGAAAGCAATTCCTCACAACACTGAGAACATCATTAATGTTAAATGTTCCTTTAATTCTAATTTTGAGACACTTGCCAATCTTGTAAATTAAAGATTTATTGCCTGAGAATACTCAGATCACAACCTAACACACGTTTAGCTGCTTTGTTCCATCCTGTTTGGAGTCATTCCAGAGGCTAAGCCCCTGTATTAGAAACATCACCAATGCAAAGATTGAATGATCGATCAAAGCAATGCAGATTATGAATTCTCCTATGCAGTCTTCCATAAAGGGGACCCAGAGAAGTAGATTTTTTTTTTCTGTTTATTTTTGGCAGACAGATTTATGTCAAAGGCTCCCTGAGACTGTTTTGTACCCTGTGTCCTTTATTTAAGGAGGTAAATTTTGCTAGGATAAATATTTTTCAAATGAACAAGAAAATTACATAACTAAGACAAGACACAGAAATGAAATGTTCTGCACAATTCATCAAGATAGATCAAAGACAGCAAAGGGAAAAGGTATTTCTAACTTCAGAAACTCCAGAATAAATAGACTGTTACTGATGCAAACTCCCTCAAGAAAATAAATAGGATGCACTTTTGCTCTGTTTTGAAATTAATTCTAAGTCCAAGGAATGGAATACATAATGTGTGTAATAATTTCAATGTGAATCCCAGGGATATTAAACATTAAATCTGGGCTGAGATCTCACATTATAAAAATTATTGAGAGCATGTCATTAACATACATCATTCAGCTACTTACTGTATTTGAAGAGCCTAGGTTTATACAAATACATCAGAGAAATACTTTGCATTCCAGGGTGTGACCAAATAATCAAATTACAAAGAATGTAGGGTCTTGAGATAGCGTGGTAAACACTACAACTCAAAGGATCCTCTGTTGTGGATCAGACCTTGCTCTCCACAGACTATCTGCAAAATAAAGGAATAAATAGGTGAGACATCAGGGATGTTTTTTTTTCAGACTCTGTAGATATCATCCAAGACTTTTACAGAAAGATCAAACCCAGCAGTCCAGCAGGAAAGAAAACAAGCCCCATCAGGTGCTGCTCCACTTGTTCAATTTGCCTCTCAGCCACTCAGTTTGAAGTGTGGTTGACTATTGATCATAATGTTTTTCTCCTCACAAACTTGTCTCTCCTAATCAGTGAAGAATATTCACCCTGTCCTAGATCACTTTTTATGTGTCTGGGAGTTTGTGCTACTCTAATACATATTGTTCTCTAGATACTGCAATTAGGAAAAAAATTAGTGTGTTTAAATCTGGATTAATCTTCTGAGAACTAGCTTTTCATTAACTCATGGAAGAAGTTTGTAAGGAACACGGCAGAAGATTCTTTTGAGCCTGGACCTTTGTATTTAAGTTGTCTGCTAGAAAATACGGATCTGTTATCACTGATCCTTTCTAGTGTATTGCATCTCATCATGAAGGCAGGCAGGTTTGTGACTCCTCTAGATGTGAGCACGTAGCCAAATTTCTATATGATTCCAGCTAGGAAGGGAAACTGATGATGGAGATGGTGTATTTGATAAAATTCTGTTTATTCACATATATGTAGTAGTATTTCTTGACATGAGAAGGATCCAGAGATAGGTAATTTCCTTGCTTGAAGCTTCTTTGCAACTGCCTGTGAAAAATAGAAGTGTACTTTCTTCTGCTCTTGGGATGACTGTCTATTCATTTTACTCCTGCCTTCATGTTTCTCAAAAAAAATACCAAGAAGAGCCTCTTTTCTGTGTCACCCTTTTTCCTGTTGTAAGTGAAAACACATGTTTATCTATCTCTTAAAAATATCTTGAAGGCTGACAGCTAGACATAGTGATCTGAAAGAGATACATCCTTTCCCTCACCTCAGGTCACTGAAATGATGCTACCTTATTTTAATCAAAGTCATGATAAAGTTTTCGCACATTTTAACAAAATAAAATTACAGGAAGGTTAAGCTTCCCCATATTTAAACATTTGTTTCAGCTAGCCCGCATCTTCAAAAGGAACTGCCAAAGATCATATTTGGAATACACCTTTCCTATTGTTACTAGGTATGATTAACTTGCATATTAGTTCATCCGTTATTTCCGTTCCTCACACTTCTAGTTCAAATTACAGAGGTCCCAGTTTCAGAAACTGTTTTTCCAGTTGGGATGCCTTCACATTCCCCAGATGATCTCTCCATTTGAAATCAATTAGGAGGTTCTGTTTTGAATCTCCCAAATCCCTAGTCTTTTTGGCTTGTCTGGTCTAATAAATGTAAGATTTGAGGCAATGTCTACAATTCTTTCACATTTCATCAATTCTATTACACTTTCAATCCCCAAAATTCCCATTATTGTTGTTAGCTGTCCAGCTTGAAATGAAAATGGCGTGCTGCTCCTTTTACACATTCATGAGTTTTGCTTCTTCAGTTTGATGTCCATCCATCCCCTGAGCTGTGGGAGGAGTTCTCAATGAACCAATGATGGTCTGCCCGGGTGCTGTGGTTTAGGAATGATATTCCCCAATTTAGTGTTCCCACTGACATATTCCAAAGCATTTCATGCTCCTTTTGCTCACTCCCCCCTTCCCTGTCCCTCCCCTGTGTTGGGCTGGAGAGGAGAATTGAAAGCACAAATGGTAAAGATCATGGGTTCTGATAAGAGTGATTTACTGGAAACAGCAATGAGATAAGAAATTAACAGTAACAGCAACAATATTGTAGCAGGGTGTACAAAAGGCAAACAATTCACATTGCTCACCATTATATTAGGAGGAAAACCCTGAAAATACCCAACTGTGCCACCACCAATTGGGAGATCCTCCCTTCTCCTGCCCCTGGCAATGATGTGAGCTGGTACGGAGTAATCTCTGGGTCCTGATCATGCTCCTCCTGGCTACTGCAAAAATTAACCCTGTCCTGGCTGGAACCAGGACACTAAGGCAGCCTTATATCCCTAATAAGACTTCATTTCACAAGCCCAGTTTTCAAACAAAGACATTATTCTTAGTTTCATTTTACTGGGCCAAATTATTCATTTTACTATTTTTCAATAACATCATGAGGCAGATTTGTATTCTCTTTCCTTGTTACAGAAATGCACTTAGAGACTTTGTAGTGACTGTCTTTCATCCCTGAAACTGTCACCAGAAACTGTTTCCTTCTCTGACCTACAACTGCAAGAGCAGAATCATGATTTCCATGGTAAACTTCAAAAATCCCTTGGAGTGTCTTTGGCTGCTATTCCCCGACCTTAGTGTGAAAACCTAAGTCCAGTTGAGCATCTTTGTATTGATCCCTCTCCAGTTTATCCTTGAAAGCCCTCACCTACTTCTCCACATGCCAGAAACACAAGTTTCTACAGCTTCTCTTTCAGTTCCTGTAGGATTTTCTCTTTCCTTTTTCATTTTCTTCTGACTTTGAGTTTTCCTGGATCAGCTCAGAAAAGTGGAAGGTTCTAATCAAGAAGCAAAGGTTTTCCTGAAGCCTTTTTTTGGGAAATCAGAGCCATGTGACCCTCTGGGCATGGCTATTCAGACTTGCTGCTAGAACTCCATCTTCCTCTCCATATTCATCAGCTTTCATTCAGTCCATGATGTTACACTTAGCATAGTAAATCTCAAACAGAGTTTTCCCTAAAGGATACTAGGTATTTGCATTATTTGGCCTCAGAAAGTACAGGGTCTCCCACAGGACTCTGACTTTGGCAACCAAGTAAATGAGTTGCAGTAAATATTTTTGCCTAAGTTCTCCGATTGGCCCAACTGAACGTCCAGATGGCTGGCTACCATGACAGGTCTGTGACCAGACATTTCATCCTGGAATTGAAATTTAGCCAGTGGGTCCTTGTTCCTCTTCATTCCTGCTAGTGGGCTCCCAGCTGGTGACTCCCTATGAAGCACCTATGGCAGTGTTATTGCCTTTTACATTTTTGGCCTGACCTATTCAGACTGGAAATTTTACAGTTGGCCTTCTCAGTTTGTTAGGACATTCTATAACCATTACAGAAAGTCCACCTTTCCTGCAAATCACTTCAGCCGTTTTGGGAAACTTCCAGATACTGCTGTAATTCCTTTTGTAAAGTTTCCAACTCTTGTTTTAGTGCCTTCTGTTCTTGCTTTAATTCTTTTTGGCTAATTTTGTTTCTGAGAGCAGATTTGTTATTGGTTTGGGAAGAATACGAGCTCATAATTTCTCTATTTGAATGGCATCCCAGTGTCGACACCAGGCTTTTATCTTGTGACCTGACCAGGTTATTCCAATTAGAGCAAGAAATTGATGAGGGAGATACTTCAGATACAATTCTGATGATTGATAAGAATGTACAAAGTTCTGCTTTTTTAGTGGAAGGGTTAATCATGCACAGATTTCTCGCCCCCAGCTCGTTCTGCTAGAAACCTGTCCAAAAAAAAAAAAAATAAAAAAATCCCCCTGTTATCTTTCCCTTGAGGCCTGTGGGAAGGTCACAGATCTGCACACTGAAGGCAGAAACACCTTAAGGAGACACTTGCTTCAGTCACAGACGGAGGTAGGTCTGCCAAGCCAAAGAGTGACAGGCAGGACAAAAGTGTAATGCTCTGAAATTGGTGGCCAACAGAAAAGAGTTTAAATCATGTAGAGTGGGCAACTCTGGGATGGGGTTAGAGGTGAACTGCATTCTGCTTTTCATGATTGTTACAAGGTCTACCTCAAACATGAGCCTATTTTGGGCCTCCCCATAAAACAGCAGCCAGGAGAGAGGTTTGTTCCCTAAGACAGGCACAGCAATGCTGAGAAATTATGCATTAGATGTGTTCAGATGGCTGCATCTTCTTTCTGCTTGTACTCTGCCTCTTCTGCATAGCCCCATCTCAACAAATCCTCTTTCTACAGAGTTAACACTCTGTAAAGCTGTATATGTCCTGTGTTCAGATAGAAACATGCACTAACTTCCTCCTGCAGATGCCTTAAGTGAAGGACAACACTGAAATTTAAGCGTAGTACTTATCACCACATAGACACAGCATTTCATCAGCTAGCTGGCAGAATATCTGACAACTGTTGAAAGAATCGAGGAGTCAAGATTCTTGCCAAAAAGGCTTATGAGTTAACAGATCAAAACAAATTACAATCAATGCTGAGAAGAAAGAGGGCTTGGGAACACAAGTGGTGAGAATCTCAGGATAGCACACCCATGGGTTTTAAGGCAAGACCTGGAGGAAGGAGATGGGAAAAGCTAGCTCAAATGGCATGAAAGAAGGCAGAGAGCAGAGTGGAAGAGGGGGTCACAGGGAGCACTGTGAGCAACACAGTCAGAGAAATATGGGATCAATGAGGGAAACAGGATGAAAGGAGTGCCAAGATGAGATTGTGCATGTTCCCCTAACAATGAAACAGCTGAAGTTGATACAACATTTTCTTCTGATTCCTAAATACAATCAAGGATTGATGGCTATTCTGTACCAGGACAACTGCTGACAAAGACCACTGCTTTTTATAAGTATTGCTAACTTCCTCTCACTTGGGAAAGGAAAATCAAAACGGCAGCACAGGTAAGCTATATAGAGGACTTTAGAGGACTGTGATGAGAAGCAAATTCCCAGAGTGGAAGTCCCCTACAAGAGACGATCACTGTCCCACGCACTGACACTGACAATTCCAGTTTGAATGTTTCTGCTGGCCTCAGCTATAGGAGCTTGCTACAAGGAGCAACAATATCTTAATATAAAAGATCTACAGTGACTTAGAGGGTCTTTTTGTTTTGTTCAAAACACATCTAGAGTTCCAATTAAGAAAAGACTAAAAAACTGTGAAAGATTTTTCAGGCTGGAGATCAGGAAGTTTATATGATCAAATAAAAGCGAGAAAAAAGTGTTATCTGGAACAGTAGTCGGACTTACTGCAAAAAAAAGGAAAGGTGAGGGAAATAGAAGAGGTCATTGGGACGAACGAATTCCAAGGTGAGAAGAAACAACAATAATACACTCTAGTGATCACCTTCTTGACCAAAACCACAGGATTGCACACACTGATCCCTAGACACAATGTTTCTGAGGCTGTGCCAAGTATCTGGAAAGATGACTTCCCCTCTTAACCCTTGTGATGTATTCGTGGCACCACCAGGGACAGTGGAGCCCCAGTGCAGCCCCAATAGTCCCAGTGAGACATCAGACATGCACCCCCAACACTCAACCTGACCTTTCTCTGAATGCCTCACTTCTTTTCCTGTCCTGTGGACTGCCCGTCCTCTCCACTTCCCAAAAGCCTCAGATACAGCTTTTGTTCCTTGCCCTCATCATATTCTGGCTTTTTGTAAGTACTGGCATTTTCTTGAAGTCTCTGACACAAACCCCTCCTTTCCTTGCCTGCCCCACTTTCTGAATCCCTCCCAAAGGGCAGAATGTGTAGCACATGACTGTGGCTCAGCCATCAATTCCTATGTCTGCGACTTGTGTTTCTTCAAGATGTACCTACTTTGTAATCAGTAGAACATTTCAACGGATTTTTTAATGATTAACCAGGTCCAGCAACTAGCTAGGTGTCTAAATACAACTCTGACCGTGTCTTTGTGGAGTTCCTCGTATCACTATGAGATTAACATAATATTTTAGTTTTCTTTTGCCTGCCAAACTTCTTACAGTTTCAAAGGAGGCTGGATTGCTGTTCAGCAGGCTGTGAAAACCATCTTCCGTTCTTGTTGCAGGGGCCATACCACTCCCCATTTTGCATGATTTCACAAACTTTCTGTCATTTTCCACTACAGATACAAGGGAAGGCACTGTCCATACCTGAAAATGTTGCAGTTTCAATTAGACACAAACACTGGCTGAAGGTTGATGCAGAAAGGTCTTGGGGGAGCATTGGCAAATGGTGCTGGGGAAGATGTGATATAAGAAAGGATATAAATAAGGAGTAAGATGCAAGACAATTTTTTTGGTAATACAAGTGGATGGGGTAGAAATGGTGTGTGTATGTCCAACAATAAAGAAATGACAAATATGAACTTTACACACCATGAGAAAAGTAGGCGAATGGTCTGAAAGATTTAGTGACGTGGGCCAAAAAGTGGTCACAGGATTGGCTGGCTCTTTGAAAATGAATTAGCAGCAACGAATAAAACAGAGTTATACCCCATAATAGTGCATAAAACGATGAAAAGGGAAAAATAGGAAAAATGGAAAAAAGAGCAATGCGTGTGTATGCAGAGGGGATTTAGCAAATTTCTTTTGTTAGATAGTTTATTAGCAGGGTATCAGAAAATTATGCAGACATAAAGTTACTTACAGAAGAACATTTACAATATAAATGCAATTTTCAGCTGTGGGTTTCAATATCTAGTGGGTAATAGCTCAAGCATTCTAAGATGGATTTTAATTCTGCCTAGCATGTACAAGTAAATGACAATTTGCAGTGTTTGGTGCAATGGAATGTATGCTGTTCAGATGTCTGTATAAATTTAAGTTTTATTGGCAGCCATAGCATAAACAAGGTGCTGTACCTGTTATCTCTTCATAGAGGATTCTTGTTGTGTTCGACCTGAGTGCTGAAAAAAATATAAAGTCATTACATCTTCTGGATATTTTTCTACACTTTGGGGTTTTCATCAAGATTCAGAACCATTTTCAGAGAGTGCATGCCCTAAGACCCTCTCTGTCACTTACAGAATGCTGCAAATTGACTCTATCACTTTACCTGCTGCTGTAAATTGGCTCTGAGCACACATAATGTGTTAGGTTTGCCTACTCACTTTCAGTTTTCACCTGCCTCTACCGGGCATATCTAGGAGTAATGGGATGAAATTGAGCAAAGGAAAATTTAGACTGAATATCAGGAAAATTTTCCTAACAGTGAGATCTATTAGAATGTGGAATAGTCCCCCAGGAAAAGTGATGGAAACCCCATTGCTAGAATCATTAAAAATAGACTGGAAAAAAACCACAGTAAAAATACAGTAGAAAATAATCTGCATTGTCAGAGGATGGACAAGATGATTCCCTAGGTTTTCTGAGGCATTAATTTCTAGGATTTTAGGAGCTGAGCTCCATCAGTATTAAATTCCCTGAATGCCCAAGATCATCTAATTGAAACAATAGAAAGTTTGCTCATAGGCATGCCAGGGAGAGTGCTCAGTAATGATCAGGCTGCATTACTGCTGAGAATGTATCACTTGATCTGCACTATACAAAGAAACAAGGAAGGAGACAATTTTTATCACAATTTACCCTTTGCTAAAGATGTTCTTGTAAGTCAAATATGCTGCCTTGATTCAGCACTGCTGATGTTACAGAAAGCTATCCTTAAAGCAGGTAATAATGAGTCCAGATCAGTTTGTCGTGGTGGAGTTTTGTATCAAAAGCTAACCACACGTGTTCAGAATCAAAATTTCCCTCTGCAACACACGTACTTTCTACCATAACTCTGTGCTCCTTCCATAGCAAACAGTAGCCATGTACTGTCATTTCACTTGTCTATGGAAGACTTGCCTGTATATTGAGGGATAACAGATTATCTCCACAGGGAACAGACACTGATTCTGAGTTTTCCTCTCTAACGTGAGCTCACTAATAAGATTTCCTCATTCTCATTGCTCTTAATATTTCACAATCAATGATGAAATCTCAACAAATGAAAAAATTACAAACAGATTGCCAAAGCAATACCAGGTAGTGCAGCCATACCTGAAGCTGATGCTACTTTCTTACATCCAGCAATATTAACCACATCCCTCCTTGCTGTGAGTAAGGACACCAAAAAACAGGGAAGGAAAACTTGCATTTCCCAGGGAAGGTCTCCTGCATGGTTAGACTTGTCAAACTAACCATGCAGGAGACCAGGTTATCCTACAGCTGGCTGAAGAAGACACGAGTTCAGAAAATCCTTTTATTTTATCCAGGTAGATTGCTCTGACAATTTTATTCTCACTTCTTGCAATACTCTCACATCCCTGATAACATGCCTGCTAGAGTGGGTGCTTTTCTGGGGCCAAACATGAAGACCTAGAAGGTGAGTGAGGTGGAGCACCACCTATGTTCTTTTTTAGCACAGGATTCTCCTCTGTTCCTCTGCACATCCTGGCAAAACATGCTGGAAAGACCCTTTGCCTTATCACACAGCAGGGCCTCTGCTGGGAAGTTACGGACTGTAATAGATTCGTAACTTTTATTTCCAGGGCTGGCCAAGAGAAGTACATTGAGGAAACAGAAAATAATGAAAGCAACAGCCTTAGTTCATGGCAACCGAATCCCAGAGTTCCCTTCTCAGCTTTTAAAAGCAGCAAAACTTTATGGCTCAGACTTTCAGCTCTGCTCTGGATGTTATGTCTCTGCAAAGGGGGCTGGAGGGGAAAGGGCTGCAGCCATCTAGAGGGTCTTTGAGGGCTGCTTGTGGCTAGGAGGCTTCTGCTCATCTGCATGCCTTGGTTTGGCAGAACGCTTGGAGACAGGCACTTGGGATGCCTCGTGGGAGAAGCCAGACAGCAGCTCCCCATCCCCCCGTGACGTGTTGCAGACTCACTACTTCAGAGACATGAGTCCAGCAGGTGTGGGCAGCCCCATGGTCAGCCCAGGATCCTGGACTGCACAGTTCAAGCTCTGCTCAGCTCCTCACCAGGCCATCCCCCTTCTCCTCAGCCAGCCCCATTCCCTAAATTAAGGCAGCCATTTCTCCATGTTGAGTCCCAAAATCCTCAGCAGCAAAGCCCCAGGGTCCCTCTCCTCCTTCAGGGGCTGTTCTTCGCACGCACAATGTGCTCGTGTACACACGTCATGCCCATGTGAATGTGCCCACTGACTGAACAGGAACAGCAATAATGTCCTCTTCCTTTCCTTTGGAGGACTGGGAGGGTCTGATGAGAGCCTGGAGGTACCAGGAGATAATAGGACTGCCTTGTAATTTCTGACTGCCTATCCCTAGCTGATTCAGGTCATTAGAGCTATTTTGCAACATTCTCTTAATAACCTTGCAGACGCTCTCCCCCAATGCTAAAATAATACACAAAAGGCCAAGGTTTAGGGAGATGAAGACAATGCTGATAATGAGTCCCTGATTGATTAAAAGTAAATACATTTTTATTCAGAGAAAAGGGCATTTGTTACCACAAACACTTCACCTTCAGCACAAATAGGACTTGTGCTTACATTTACTAAGGGATTATAGCAGCACTACAACTAATTACTTCCCAGCAGCTATTGGCCTCAGGTTAGATGTAAGCTGCTTCTGGCAATATGTGGTGTGGGTTCATGTAAAAGGGGACCCGTATTTTCATCATCTTGGTAGAAAACAGTGCAACAGTGAGGCATGAGTGAATATACTATGCATAATGCAATACAAAATAAGAGCTTATTACAAGGAGAGGACTCAAGGAGATGAAACAACATTAGTCCATTCCACCATTTTATGTTATGAGTGAGATATTAATTATTCTGTTTGCATTTTGTAGATGGCCTCAAGTTGTACAATTATCACATAGGAAGGTGCACATTACTTGCTGGAGACAGATTTCAGATTCAGAGTCCTTGATTACTTTCACTTGCATGAAATAATTTGTATATTTGTAATATAACCCATGCCAATTAAAGAATATTTTGATCAGTAGAATGCTATTTGTCACCGAGTTATTTACCAGACTTTTGGTGTGAGATTTCTAATTTTTTTCTGGAATCCCAACACAGTCACATCTTTGGTATTCTTACATGAATCTCTGAATTCTCTACCCTTCCACCTAACATTTTTGCTAAGCTGCTGGCAAGTGATGAGATTACTTTAAAATACCTATTAGGATTCAAAGGAGGAGGTTCCTCTAGGTCCAGGCAATGAACTACTCTGAAATTATTGAGTTATTCACAACTTTGAGCAGTTACAAATTACTGCTATTAGCTGAATCTTGTAATTACAGCAAGTAGCTAGGTCTTGTAGCATAATTTATGATATAGATAACTTTTAGTTCATGTCTTAGAGAGTTAAAATGCAAGGCATGCAGAGAAATTTTTTTTTCAGTACTGTAAAAATACATGTTGTTTTCTAAATTGGGATCTTAATGAAACAAAACATTTACTTTGGATGAGGGACAAGCCCTTACTGTAATTAAAATAGGTCAAGAATGGTGTCTTCTAGCCCAAGTGAATGCTCTCACTGGATGGACTGGTTTTCACCATGACATCAGGAATATCCTCCTCAAAGTCCTCTCTCTGGAAAGTTTGTTTAGACAACTGGCCTGTATCAAGAAATTGCTGACTGACAGTAGTTAATCCATTTGAGACAAACTCTGTAGTGACTGCTCTCAGGGAATGTGTTATGGAGCAAGAAGAGACCTCAGAGTAACTCAGGACAAGAACCCAATGTGATGCCACCAAGCAGAAACACAGCACCACAGACTGGCCACTTCTTACACCTACCCAGCGGGTGCTGGCACTGCTGGGTCCCCTTCTGTCTTGAGCACAGCAAGCACTTTGAGAAAAATAGAGTGCTTTAATTGCAAAAACAAACAGATATTTGAGCTGTTTTGTTTATTACTATTAATTCCTGGAGGTCAGCACAAAGTATTGCAAAGTGCCTTCTGTGTCTGGGTGTAACAGATGGGCATGAAGTTGGTGTTCATGTTTGTGCTTCCTAGCTGCAGTAATGATGACTCCAGCTTCTGTTTGTTTGTAGCCATACTACACTGTTCACTACACCTTGAGAAGGAGGTCTTCTGGAGGGTATTGATGTTGCTTTAGGTTTAACCCTCATCTTTTTCAAATCCTGCATTGTCTGGTGTGTATGCTTTATATCTCGTTGGTTGCTGTTTTCCATAGACATAACACTACCATTCTGTACTTACTCTCCAAGGACATTCAGGCTGCCCAGGCCCAAGCTTCTAAAGGGAGGGGTGGGGGGGGGGAGCGAGCTAGGGGGAAATTGTAAAGTTTTAATTGGTAAATCTATGCTGATATGTGAATGGACCAAACCTATAAAAGTGTGGAGAACTCGTGACTCGTCGTCCATTTTGGGTGATGCCCCAAGGAGGGGGCTTTGTCTGCCCTAAATGTACCTTTGAAGGCCCTTCAAATAAATACCCACCTTTTATTCCCTTACTCCTGCCTGGCCTCAGTTTTTGGGCTAGCCTTTTAGGCATCATTGAAACCTGAGATTTTTCTGCACCTGTATTATCTTTCATACAGTCAGTGAGAGGCGAATAGCCTTACATCCACTCCAAGCAGGGCGAAATAGAGATTTATATTTGTTTTCATGTATTTTTGATCTTTCTGTTGCAAGAATAACACTGAGTTTATTTAAAAGATTGATGTATGTCTTATTCTAAAAGCAATATTATAAAAATGGTACCTTTTTACTTGGCATATCTGCTCTTGTGCATTGTGGACTATTGTTGCCCGTGTTCAGAATTAAGTTGATTGTTTTTAGCCCTGAAAAACCAACCCTCTTCAGGACAAGTGACCTGGTTCCTCTTTATTGTATCATTAGTAAAACTCTGTACTCCTTATCAGATAATCAGCCAGTCAGTGCACACACTGATTGTTAACAAGTGTTCCTGGATCTCTCCCTTTTTCACATTTAGTGTTGACATGAGTGAAATTTCTCCTTTTGTAAGAGGCCAATAATGTTTGCACAACAATAATTCTTGCATATCTCCGCTGGCAGAGATTTCATGACCTGTGAGTGATGCATTGTAAGGAAAGAACCTTGTTTTGCCTTCCGAGCATGGCTGAGTTTGCAGTTGACAAAAAATGACAGTTAAATAGCAGAAATCTACAAAAACCAAACATCCACTAAGGAACATGGGAATTTAAATGTAATAAAAGTGAGCAAAGAGCTCAGGATTTGGCTCTGAGAAAGTTTATGCACATGAAGTATCTCTTTAAACTTTACTGAATGGACTATTAAATACAGATTTCTTAGTGGAGGTTGTGTTTTCAAAAGGGCAAACATGAGGAACTGAGTGTGTTCTTACTGTGAAAGCAACTTGTTTGCTTAAGTATGGATTAGCTTTCCAAAGCAAGAAAAACAGGAAAATATTAAAACACCATCCATGACTGCTGAACCTAGTAGGCAGATGCAGTGCTTCACCCCTTTCTCCCTCACACTGTTCCTCAGAAAGGAATCACAGCTTGTGAGAAAAGTGATTCAGAAGCTAGCATCTTTCCCATACCAACCCAGGGAAGGTGCCCCACTGAAAGTGGAGGTAGCAAATAACAGGGCATGCCTAAATACTAGTTGCTTGTTGAGGTCTTCATATGCAGAGGCTCTCTTTTAATGAAAATATAAACTTTCCATCTGTTTTGATTACAAATACAGTAACTGCTTTCATGATCTTCATTAACGACAACTGTTTCAATGCCACTAATCAATGGTCCTCTTACTGTTATTTCCCATTAGGAGGCTGGCCACTCTGTTGTCTATGGTGATCAACATGAGGGAGGAAATATTTCTCAGTGCACGACAGCTTGTCCTTTTCCATGTCTACTAGAGACTCTGACAGGATTTCAAGTCCCAGTACCAGAGAGATGCTGAATTCAAAATTTGTAAGAAATGGTTAATACACTGGAGTTGTCAGATTCTCTGGGGAATCTGGTTATCCTTAGTGGACTCCTGAGTTTTGAAGAAGATCAGAGACCTACTGCTAATACAGTTTGTCCAGGACCAGCAGGGGTGAATCAGGGTTTCCTTACTTGCCCAAGCCTGTACAAAGGTCAGCTAAAAAAGGCAAAAACCTCGTCCTCCAAACTTGATTATTTGTTCCCCAAACACTTCTGTCCAATATGGAGGGACAAACAGGAAATTAAGAAGAGTGAAGCTCTTAGAAGGACTGACTGGCACCACTACGTATTTACACTGCTTACAGAGTGAAATTAGTTAGGCACTGTGACCTCTCAAGATACACACTTATCATGGTCTGAAGTGTGCCGTAAAGAGCACAGGAGCCTGGAGGAGCACATGGAGGAACCCCCCCATGGCACACTGTGAAATTCACCTGGATTTGATCCCCACAGCTGCAAATCCATCTTCTGTTTCCATTACACATTCTATTCATCTGCCATGCTTCCCCTTTAGCATACATCAGTTATTTTAGCATTATAAATTTTTGACATGAAGTCACTCTAAACATGGTAAATACAGAAAGTAATTGGTATGTTAAACAGGGGAAGCATAATGAGTCTCATGTACAAACGCGACTTGTTCCTGCTGCAGCGTCGGACTGAAACAGAATACACAATCGCGCTGCCAATTTCAGCAAGAACTTCTTCAGCAAGTCCCTGTGGTTCACAGGCAGTGCCTCGACCTCTCCTGTACTTATGATACATCCAGCCACAGTTTAATGGCTGAAATGACTTTGAAGCTTTCCCAGTGGAACCAATTTTCACCCTCTGTGAATAAAAGATCCAGCCTTTCAGCGAAGAGTTTAGTTTGGTGATAAGTTAACATGTGAGGCCAGGCTGAGAATAAATTTTGGCTGTTGCCCTGATGGTAGGGCTTCCACACTGTAACTTGTGGTGATGACATACGGTTTTCAGGGAGAGACATGCTCTCTAATAATGTCTGATGGGATATTTTGCCAGCGAGGTGTTCCATGTAACCAGTGAGGCTGCTGCTGGCTCATCAGCACTAATGGCAGATCTTTGCTAGGAGGAGCAGATAGACAAGACCATCTGAGTCCATGCTTGTGGTGATAAGCGGTGATCATGAAATACAGGATCAGAGTTTTAAAGGTACAGATGAGACATTTTCCTCTAAATTTGGTGAGAAGTCAGTGGGAGAGGGAGGCATATTAGAAAGGATGAGTTAAAAAAAAATATGCCAACAACTTTTATGCCAACAACTTCAAAATACTACCAGTCCCAGCTTGTCTCTTTCTCTTCATTTTAACCTTTATAAAGATTTTCAATTTCTAGATTTGCCTTGGAAATAATACAAACTAAATACAGTTATTTGAGCTGTTACAAACCCAATAATTTTTGTCCAGAATACAAGGCTGAAAGATCAGATCAAAATAATTGTATAATTCAGAATTAAAAGAAAAAAACCTATATGCTGCTTGAGAAGCTCTTTTCCTGCCAGCTCTATGCTTTTTCCTTGGTGGAAATTCACAAATAAAAGACAGATACACCTGGCAACAGGACGGGGCCATAATATTTGACCAAGAATGAAGCTGACATATATCAGCAAAACACCCACAGACAGCAGATTCAGGAACCTGACCTGTCTGCTGCTTTACCCATGGTACTGCATAAATAATTAATTGTACCTGCCAATGTAACATATAACACCAGGTTGTTCTCTGCTTTTGTTTTTTTTACGACAATCCTTGATCTTTTTCTGTATTAGCTGTTGTAGAAGAAGAAACTGGAAGAAAGAGAGCAGACCCTTGTTACTTGTGTAATGGCCTACCCTACTCTTAGGTTATTCTTGAAGAGGGGTTGTTGACAAGCTATAAAATATCTCAGCAGTTCCTGGCAGAAGAGAATCAGAAGAAAAAATCAGTATCTACTTTAACCTGAGTTTGGTGCATGAACCAGAAAAACACACATATACAATTTTTGCTTGGAATATTTAAAATAAGGCATTATAATGTCCCATAAAATAGGTACTAGAGAACAAGCAAAAGGTCATAGCAGGATAGATTTAATGGCACAACAGTTTCTTTCAATTTGGTTTTATGTTTGGTTTTCAGAAGAAATCTGAAAACAGTCTAGAGACAAAATTTTCCTTTTCTTTTTCTTCTTAACACCTTTGTGATTTAATTTGAGAATGACATTCCATTCTGGATGAGAGGCCCATGGTATAAGGCTGACAGCTGAGACCTGAAACACACATTCTGCAATTCAGCAGGTACATAAATAAAAAAGACAAGTGGTTCTAGGATCTTCTCTGAGGAAACATCAGAGGTAAGTTTCAAAGGCTGAAATGAAATACTGAATTCAGCTGAGGTACCTATGCATAGTTTCAGGCAAGCAGCCAGCAAACGTGTGTCCCTTTTTATTTGTTTCTCCTTCTAGGGGTTATAATACTACTACTATTTCAGTTTAACATATGCTTTCTGAAGGTGGATGGAAGCCTTGTCCCGTGTAACTCATAGAACTCTGTTAAAGAAACCATAAAACTCACAAAAAAATGAGTTAGAAAACCCAACACTGTGATTTCAAAACTAAGTCCCAGAACCTACATGAATAGAATGCCTTAATGATGCAGAAGCTGGACAATAGCATATGATCTCATAAGGGACATGGTTTCCACTTGGGACTTATAGACTCCAGTACATAAACTCACACCTGCACTTTTCAAGTGCAAGCACCTGGCTTTGCATTATAGAAGGAGTCAAAACCCTGCATGTTCTCTTTCAACAGCCTTCTCTAGGTGCAAGGATTGGAACCTGTACCTGCAAATCACATTCCTGGGCTACTCCTACTGACACTCTAATAACTACAATCCTTCTGGCTACGCTGTCTTCAGAACTTCAATAAATGTTGAATGCATTCACTTTAGAAAAATCACAGAGACATCATCTTGGATCACAGGCAAAGAACCCTGAGTCTGAAGTCCTGAGTTCAAAACTTTGCTCCTGATAGATTTGTCACACCTTCTCCTCCCACCAAATAAGGTCTATATTTACATACCAGATTACTGAGCACTAGTTAGATGACATTGCAGAAGCATTTTCTAACTCTTGTTCTCAAGCAGAAACCTTAATCTATCACCTGATCTGGGCTCACCTGATCTTAAACACGTTCCTAAGCTTGTCTAAATGTTCATACCTGTCCAAATGCCCAAAATCTAAGGAGACAGCTTGAACCATTTTTTACTTTTATATTCAAATGGAGACTCTTCAAATTGGGCAGTTTGGTTAATGGGTTTAGAAAGAAAGAATTGAAACTGAAGCTAAAGATTTGGGTTTGTGTTTAGACTCATCATGAATTTGAATGCATGACCAAGACAAACAATGGTAGCAGAAATAGTGTTTCCCATTTGCCATCCAAAACTACTTCATCTGCAGGGCAAGTGACAAAAGAATCAGCAGAAAATGCCCATTGATGGATGAGCACAAACATGTCAGGCAGAACCTCTGAACTTTTCTAAAGTGGCTTAGCAGCTTTTTAGATGTCATCAAAAGCAACTAAAACAAAGCTTTCAGAGCTGGCTGTGCAGGATGCTCCACACACAGCTTGAATCACCTGGCTCTTGGTAATGGTCTGCCACAGAAGCCCTAATCAAGTGTGTGTGTGTGTATTTTATTTTCATGAGATGACAGTTCCCAAGTGAAAGGACACTTCAGCTCTGATAAAACTTTCCTTCTATTGTCTGAGTTTTGTTTGTTTTCTGGTAAACCCCAGCACTGCCTCTGCTTTCTGTGCAGGCATGCATTTCCCAAGCTTGTGCAGGGAGGCCAACCAAAGTCTTTGGAGGCTTCTCAGTAGTATTGCCTGAAGCAAATACCACAGCTCAATAGCAATTTAATTTTGTAATCAGGGAGCAAACTGTGCAATTTTGGCACATTGTGATAATTATTAACTACATGTATTAGTGTTGTGATTCTAGTAACTAATATTTATAAAAGGTTCCCTATGTGGGGAAGACCTCACCTAGACATGAGCAGTTGAGCTATTCCTGAGTGATTGTCAGTGGGCCTTTAAGCCTCTGTTCATGTTCACTGCTTAAAGATAAAACATCAATACTTAGAAATTGTACTTCAAAAGACCTATTTCATGAATAATAAATTCTCAGGGTGTAAAACCATACCAAGCACCAGAACGTTTTGTGAATTTATGAGGAAGTTTTCCTGTGGAAAAAAAGAAGTCCTAGAAGATAAGATTAAAAAAACACATCTCAAATTCCCTAACTTAATATAAAGGAGACTGGATTTAAACATTAAATCATTCCTGCTCTTCAGATTTTTGTTTCATGCCATGACATGTCTCTTTCTCCTGTTTTCCCATTGCTATTAGAATTAATGACCTTATGAAGCCCAGTTCAGAGCTCACAGGCAAGGGCAGAGATAAGCAACAACAAAACGTTCTCTAAACTCAAAATCTTAGTTGCCAAATTAAAGTTGTGTGTGCAATTATTATGTCTAGGCTGACTCAAAGTTGAAGCAAAGTTGCATTTGCCTTTGTGTCCTATGCAGCTCTTGTTGGTGTAGTAGTTCTTAAGCTAGCAGAGCATGCTTGTAAGCAGTGAGGGTGGCTGAGTGAGCACATTAGTTTCAAACAAAGATCACCTACACAGTGAGCTTGACTAACCTTGAACATCTTAGCATTCCTACTCAGAGTTGATAATTGTATTTCTTGCAGTGATCAATTGTGTGTTTTTCCAAATAGGTGGGGACACAAACAAATACATTCTTAACGGGGGGCGTCTTCCAGTCTGTGAGCTGTACCACATCATGGATGTGAATATATGCAGAAGGAAAAAAAAAAGTCATTTATTTTCTGATAGCATCATAGTTGGGAGAAAGATTTTCTTATGCAACTTAACCTCTCTGTAGTTTCTTCCCTTCAAGCTCACCCATATTTCACACAATTTTTCTGTCAGTATTCAAAGTGCCTTTTAAATTATGTATGCTTTTGGCTAGTATGCCAGACTTGTAGTCTAAGAGACTAGACTTCCCTACAAAGAAGTCATAAGTTGACATTGTTTATTTTGCTGCATAATCACATTAGATAGGGCAATGTCATAAAGACGACATGAAAAAATGCATGTAAACAATACATTGCCATTCCTTTACCAACTGTTTAAACAAATTAGCAAGCAAAATATACCCTCGGCTTCAGGTAGTTCCTATGTCACGGGAGCCAGATATTAACATGTATTTCTTAGAATTCAGACCAGTACCAAGTGTTGTATTAATGTGGAAGATAAAGATGGTTTTTTCATGTGTTTGCAATATACTTAACATCCGGGAGATGACTGATGGATGCTGGCAGGAAGGAAAACTAACAAGTGAGTCAGTGTTGGATAACATGGTCAGTGGTGATTGCAAAGCACTCAGACATATCAAAAAAGAAATTACAGATGCAGAAGGACTGGCAGAACAAGAAAGAGAAGTCAAAGGAAAACAAGATTTCCAGAAAAAGTTAGGGGAATGGTATCTGGAGTTGTCCACAGGTAAAGGAGGGCAGAGCTGGCTATGAAGACGTCAATGAAGATTTCACCTGACTGCAAGGCACTGGAGACAGATTGAAGGAAGTTTGCTGGGGAGCAGAGGAGGAAAAACACTGGACAATGAAAAGTCTGATGTGTGTAGGGACAGGGTATTAGACTGGAGTCAGTTACCCAAGTTTATGAAGTACATAATATTAATATTGGTGTATTATAGTATTAAAGATCTTGGCAATGTTTGCCATGTAAAATTCATCCATATCAAAGGTCAATACAATCTAAAAATTTCTCTCAAGAAGCAGCAAAATTACAGTCTTTATATTAATTTTTATATTTTACTGAATATAAACATGAAAAAAGATGTTTAATCAGTTATTATAAACCTTTATATGTATAAACACACCACATCCAAGACTAAATTATAAACCATAATATTCACATGTATTTTTTTTTACAATTTACAATTGTACAATTGTACAAAAAAAATTTTTTTTACAATTTACAATTTTACCTGTTTCATTCAGAGTAGATATTTTAAGATTAATAAATCAGCCACTCTAAATTCCATTATTCTCACATGTTACTTCTAGGGCACATAGACGTAACATTAGTTTTTATAAATTCCTTTAATTAAAGCAATTATGTCAGAGATAAGATATGGTAAGCATATTAATATTTTAAGTAAACATTTGTGCTTGTTTTCAGAATTAGTAGAAACAGGAATTTGGCTACAGTTAGGGTTCTTCACTGGTTCTGAGTGTAATAAAGAAGGAGAAAGGTAAGTGTATGCCTACCTTTAAGTATGTGCTTAGCTTTTCTAACCTGCTGTGAAAGCAGCAAGTTAAGGGGACTAAGTACATACCTGAAGGAAAGCATGTGCTTGACTGCCTTGCTGATCTGAGCCCAGAGACAGCAGGATGGTGAGGCTTCTGAAAACAGGCTGTTGGCACACTGACATGAGGTCAGGGACAATGAATAATTTTTTCACAAGCAATTTAACAATTGAAGGGACCAAGGATTTAATTAAGCAACAAATTGGTTTTGGCAGCAAAACCAGTTAAATTTATTTTTTTCTCTGAAGAGGAGATTTTATTTTAGCAAACCAGTTCAAAGCATGGCAGTAATGCCACCATAATTGTAGAGATGATGAATTTTGGCCTAAGACTACATGCTTTCCAGCGTGCAAGAAGTTATTAAGTCAGAGTCATGGTCAAAGCTGTGGAGTTGTATCCTGTACCCTTAAAAATGTACTTTGGGGTTAGATGCAAAAAAAGTTCAGGTACCTTATACTGGCCTTACACTACCTGCAGGTGCCCAAGTCTGGACTTGTGACCCTAAAATTCCTGAATATGTCTGGAGGTGCTAAAGAAGTTGATATTATCATACACCTTATAGTGGATTTCTAGAGTTCATATTCTCCAAACACCTTTAACAACCTTGGCAGTGTTTGGCTTCTCTCAGTTTAATCTTTTCTGAGATCCACAAATAAAGGGTTTTCTCAGTCGCCAAGTGAAATGCTGCTGTAGATACCTGTGATGAAGATTAGAGGGAAGTGGAGGAAAGGGGGAATTATCTCTACTATTCTTTCATCTAATAGTTCAGTGACTAAAAACCTCACACAGTGTATAGCAGAATTTGGTTAAAGGATGGAATATTTAACATGAACTGTTACCATTAACTCCTTTGTACATATTCTAGTTTGAGATCCTTTGAAGCAAAGCAAGCGATCTAGATTCCAAATTATATCATACCAGGCTACATAATGATATAAATCCCAAATGAATAAAAAACAAAAAACAAAACAAAACAAAAACCCCAAAACTATAACAGGGGAACCTTCAAGAGATCATTAGAATATTGAAAAGTTGTGAGTTTCTTGAAATCTGGAACGTTTACCACAGCAAGCCCTCAAATCTCCCTGTTTCTCCATAAACGTTGAGAAAGAAAGTCTGAACACCCTTGCCTCTTAAAAGAAATTATTCACCTCAGGCAAACAGTTGACTAGTGCTTTTCAAAGCTGGGATACACTCTGTTGTTATGAAACTGTGTATATACAAAAGACAGTCTGATTAGTTATATTTATAGATTAGAAAAGTTAAGAAAACACTAAAAATCCATAACTTTTTACAATCAAATGCCTTTATGTATACCTACATAAATGCATTGTATTTGTGGCTGGGTGGAAGGGTCAGAGGTAGTGTCTCTGAATAAGCAGCTCTGAGACCGGTTCCCTCCTGCCCCTTCCACTGCTGCTGCCTCCAGCTCTGGTTTGTTGGGGTTTTTTTTCGTTTGATTTTTTTTCCTGCTAAGTCCAGCTGCTTCCTCCATGCTTGGAACCTCTGCCATGGCCTGGGCAGCCTCAGGGATGTCAAGGGACCACCTCCACTGGGGCCAGCCAGGCTCTCTTGGCTGCATGCATGTATGTGGTTTATCTGCCTGACGGGCCTGGGCAGCATGGCAGAGATGCTGTTCTCACTTTCTTATCTCTCCCCCACTGCCCAAACAACAGTGACCTGTATCACCTTGCCTGAATGCATCAGCTTTGCTACCGCTGGGAGCTGGAGCAAGCAGTTATAATCAGGCATTCTTCCCAGCTCCTGATGTTTTTGGGTTTATCAGTGCTTACCCTCCTGGTCATTCCCATGACTGTCAATAAAACAACATCCAGAGGTGAGGCATTGTGCCTCCTCATGTCTAGGCACTCAGGGTTATGCCTGAACAATGGCTATGTCCAGCTCTTCAAGAAGTGTGCAAGGGAAGGGGGAATATACTGTGCACAGGAGTCTTGAAATCATAGAATCACAGAATGTTTTAGGCTTGGAAAGACCTCTAAGGTTGAATCCAACTGTTAACCCAGCACTGCCAACCCTAAATCATATTTCTAAGTGCCACAGCTGCACATCTAATAAACCCCTCCAGAGATGGTGACTCAGCCACTTCCTGGGCAGCCTGTTCCAATGCTTGATGGCTCTTTTGGAGAAGAATTTTTTCCACATATCCAATCTAAACTGCCCCTGGCACAACTTGAGGCCATTTCCTTTTGTCTTATCACTTACTTCTCCGTTGCCACACACTCCTTTCAGGTAGTTGTAGAGAGTGATAAGATTCTCTCTAAGCCTTCTTTTCTCCAGGCTAGACAGCCCCAGTTCCCTCAGCTGCTCCCCATAAGACTTGTTCTCTTTGCCCGCTATTACTCTAAGCTCCCTGGTCAGGGGACCTGCTGGCCAAGGCCAGTGCCTTGCTATGTTTTTGGTGTGGCTCCCATGGGGCTGCCCCCATCTAGTTCTCTGTGAAGTTCTCTTGCTACTTCACCTTGAGGTCACCTCTCCCGAGAAACAGATTTTGTGAATGGTGTTGTTAGTTGAGGAAGGAGGTTGTTTAGCATGCCATTTGTCTGAGAAATGTTCCACAGGTCTCAATGAACATCTGACAGTGATTACAAGGATCACAGAAAATGGTGGGAAACAGACAATTTTGGCAGTTCTAGGAAGCATCCTGTAGTGGACCAGACAGGACACTGAGGCTGGCCCCAAGTCTCATGTGATGTAAATTGTGGTAGTCCTGTCTGCCATGTGTAACACAGAGCTCCGATATGTACATACGCAACCAGTACTCAAAAGAAATGTTAAACATTTTCTCCCTGATCTGAAAAAATGTGAAACTCAGAAACCGTTAAAATCAGAAGGGTTCACAAAGCAAGAACTTTATTGAACTATTGCTATGCAAAGTGTTTTTGGAAAGAAAGCATAATGTATATCAAACCATTCTGTTTAATTTTAGTGCCAGTAAATTAGGGCTACTTAAGTTTAATGAAAACTGAAGTAAAAATAAATCTTTTAAAAGACTACCAGAGTAAAATTCTCAGCATAATCCATATTGAGTTATTCTTGGAATAGCAGTTCATACAAAATTTTAAAGATCTGAGTATATGACAAGAAAATATCTCAAAATCTCCAATCTTGACACAATAGAAAGTCGGTTTTCTGAATAGTCATAAATGTGACACAGGAACATCACAAAGCACTTTCCATCATTTCCCTCAGTTTTAAAGGATTCTTTCAGCAAAGTTTTCAAATTAAATATTGCTAGAATTAACAGAGGAAAACTGTAGTATCCTTTCCAGCGTCTTGGAGCAAAAAGAAAAAGTCATGTGGAACAGAGGGGATGTACAAATTGCGTTTTGCACTTACAATAACTAGATTTCCTTACACAAAATCCTTGCAGTGGATCCAGTGTGGTGCAGATTGATGAAACACTCCTTGGCATGTATAGAAATCCCCTTAAAACTAAGAAGCTGGAATGTGGGGGTAGTGGGGTTAATATTGCCTCTGATGATTTCTGAGTCTGAACATAGCTTGCTGCAAGGCCAGATCTGTCAGGTAATATTTTGGCTGCTTCCTTGTCTCTCCTGGTGGGAAGCATCCCTTCCTTTGAAATGTCGGGGAATCTGCAAGGCCAGCTCACCACTCACAGGAGCCTGGTACATTTTTTCTCTCTGAGATGCAGTAGATGATGGAGCTAGAAAAACTGCTTGATATGTCTTAGCATGCAACCCTTTTTCAGCTGCCCAGAACTCAGACAAATTTTAATATTTAAGAATAATGTCTTTTTTCCCCCTTACATCAAGAGACAAAGTCAAGCTTTTGCACATTTTCACAAATCACATATTGAAAAAAGACCAGGCTGTGAACTCAGGACATTTCACAGCAACGTTCCAAACCTGTGTCAACAGATTCTGACATTAATTCAGGAAAGGCGCTAGTTAATTTTGATTTCCAGCTCTCTCTTCAGTTCTGTTGTCATAATTAGTAAGTCAACATTTACCCACATCTATCATGAGACCTAGGAAAACTATTAGTTGCAAACAACTGATTTGTTGAATTTAGATCTGTTTCCTAATTGTCGTTGATCAATGACCATATTATAATTTCTATTAATTTTACTCACTGTATAAATTCTTCTGTGACTTGGTAATCTGAATATATTTCAGCCTATGTATTGCTTACAGACTGGATGCTGTATCAGAGTTTTTGTGAGTCATAATTCATTATTCGGTTTGTATGTGAAGGAACAGTTGAATCCCAGTCTATTGTTTCTGGTCTCTAGGTACATAGTCTTCAAAAATATAAAGTGATTTCAAGATGACTTCTGCAGACAGTTTGGAAGCTTTTTGGAAACAAAATTCACAAGAGTATTTGTTTCACTGTCTTTTTTAATATAAATTTATGAACAAACATTTCTTCTACCATGTGAATGCAAAAAAACCTGTCGAACTCCTACTGAAAACAATAGAAATATTCTGACTCAAATCAAAAAGAATCCCATAAAGTTAACTGTGAATAAAGTGGGAAAACTTACTGCCCAGTTAAATGAGTGGAAGGTTGTGGTTTATTTTTGTTTTCCTTGTATTCTTAAAACTGATCCTTGGAGACATTGGCCTCCTTTCCTATATTCCCCCATTATTCCCCCACCTGTTGGCATCTCACTTGTCTCGGAGACACCTTAATAATTTTTTATGTTCTTCCCAACTGACAGCCTGGGGGAAGGTTTTTTTAAAGAAACATAATATGGCAACGTGATCTGAGAAATTTAAAAATACAACTTTCCTAGTCAGCCTCGAAAGAAGACAACTGAGAAGGTACCTCATTAATGTGTATAAATAAAGAGAGGGTGTCAAGAGGGTTGAGCCAGTGGTGGTGTCAACCAATAAAACATGAGGCAGCAGGCAGAAACTGATATACAGGAAGTTCCACCTGAACTTGAGGAAGAACGTCTTTACTATGTGGATGATTGTGCACTGGAATAGATTGCCCAGAGAGGGTGTGGAGTCTGCCTCACTGAAGAACCATTTGGACATAACCTGGGCCATATGCTCTAAGATGATCCGGCTTGAACAGCGAGGCTGGACCAAATGACCCACTGTGGTCTCTTCCAACCTCATCCATTCTGTGATTCTGTGATTCTGTGAACATGAAAAGAAGCTGCATATCTTTTCCTGAAGTGTTCTGTTGAACGGAGGAAAGTGTCACACTAAGTACAGCCCAGCAAACACTTGATGGTGCTTGTGAGGAGGGCACACAACTGACGCCCATCAACCCAAGGTGACCATGGGCCACAGCCTGTTGCGGTGCGTCTGGGCGTGGCCAACGTCCCGGCCCGGCCCCGCCGTGCTGGAGCCACAGGGGCCAGGCCCTCCCCTCCTGCACGATGCAGCTGGGATGGCACAGCCCTGGGTCACCACAGCGGCTCCCTGGCTACGGTGGCAGGGGCCGTCCCTGCCCAAAAGGACAGCACATTTGTTCCTGTGCCAGTACGGACAGCCGAGTGGCTGGCCGGCGCCCCTGTCAATCATTGTAATCCTCTGCAGTGATTGGCTCTCTCCCTTGCTTCCGTACCATAACAGACACCGCTGACCTCCATTTTGTGTCTTTTAGCGCACTCCATGCTCCGGTAATAAACCCCTGCTGGCAATAAGCGGAAAAGAACCCTTCCTCATCTCTTTATTTCCCTGCTTAAATTAAACCGCTGTGTGTGAACTAAGCCAAGATTCTGCAGGAGCTTTGATGCAGGCTCGACTCTGTTCCACAGAGACTGGGTGAAGCCAAGCTGCTTGCCGCTTTTCTCAGGACACGAGACTGCTGCTAAAGGCTCCGAGTTACTCACACTTTCTACCCGCGGCAACAGCCCACACCTGAACAGCGGTGCAGGCTTGCTGGCACCAGCCCCCATGGCTTTAGGTGGCAAATTAGTGCATTTCTTTTAGATGGCAGCACGGACTGGCTGTCAGTGTTGACAGCATTCCTACGGAGCCCCTATATGGTTCCCTTGCCAATTGCCAAGGACCTCAGGGAAAGACATCCTCAGGCACCTAAGGGGCCCCAATGATGTTGGACCATTGCCATGCACTGGGAAGCTTGGAAACATTACCAGTAATGTTATTTTGGAAATGAATTATTTGTATGTGTGTATCACAGAATCACAGAATGGGTAAGGTTGGAAGGACCACAGTGAGACACCTGGTCCAACCTCCCTGCTCTATCAGGGTCATCCCAGAGGACATCCCACAGGTTTGAATCCAGATAGTTCTTGACTATCTCCAGTGAGGTAGACTCCATACCCTCTTCGGGCACTCTGTTCCAGTGCTCAGTCAGTCACACAGTAACATTCTTCTTCATATTCAGGTGGAACTTCCTGCATATCAATTTCTTGCCCATTGACTTATGTCCTGGTGGTTGGCACCACTGAGAAAAGCCTAGCTACGTCTTCTTGACACCATCACTTTAGATATTTATACACATTGGTGAGGTCCCCTCTCACTTTTCTCTTTTCGAGGCTGAACAGCCCCAGCTCCCTCAACCTTTCCATTTAACAGAGATGCTCCAGTCACCCAGTGATCCTTGTTGCATTCTGCTGGACTCCAGGAGCTCCACGTTTCTCTTGTACTGGGGATCCCAGACCTGAACACAGCACTCCAAATGTGCCTTGGCAGGGCTGAGTAGAGGGGCAGGTTCATCTGCTTTGACCTGTTGGCAGTGCTCTTCCTAATGCATCCCAGGATACCACTGGCCTTCTTGGCACACTGCTGCTTCATGGACAGCTTATTGTCCACCAGGACCCTCAGGCCCTTCTCCGCAGAGACTGTACCTGTAGGAGGTACAGCCGCAGGAGGCAGGGCTGGGCCTGCGGTCTGTAACGCGGCAGATCGCTGACAGCAACACCTGCCACTCCGAGCCCTTAAGAGCATCCGCACAGACGGTGCCTCCACTGTGCCTCGCTGCGATGGGGCCCGGACTGGCCTGCGGGACGGGGGCTGGGCCGGGCTGTTCATGGACTGTGCATGGGCTGTGCCGCGGCTGTGCTGGCGGGCCCGGGGCTGTGCCGGGGCCGGGACGGAGGCCGCGGGGCGGCCCACGCCGGGAGCCGCGGCTGTTGCCATGGCGACGGCGGCAGAGCCGAGTGGTGCGGGAGCGCGGCTCTGCGAGCGATCGTATCGATTAAGCGATATATATATACATATACATACATATATATGTATATATACTCGCGCGCGGGGAAAGCGTCACTGACTGCATCTGGTGCGGAGGGCGGCCGTCCCTTCGCGATCCTCGGGAGTGGGGGAGGACCAGGCATGTGTGGCTGCTCCCCAGGGCGAGTGTCCCCTCCGCAGCACGAACAGCACATAAAGCGCATCCTCCGGGTGCCGAGCTCCCCACCCGTGCCGTCCTGACGGGAGGCTGCGAGGAGGGCTCGGAGGCAAAGCTGATTTGGTTTTGTGATGTTTAGGGACAGCACCAGCCAGCGGTGCAGCACTGGACCCCTGCTTGCCACCTCTGCTAAAGTCACTGTCAGTCTATGGACACCTCAGGTCGTCCCGCAGGGATTCTTGGATGGCGGGTAAGGACCTGCCTGCTGCAGGAACGTCTCCTGTAATATTCATTATCCTTAGCATGACCTCGGCGTGAGGGTGTAGTGATCCCCTCGTAATAACACCACACCCCTTGCTCCCAAGCCTGATGACCTGAACGGGTGCATGATGTGTGGCTCTCTTGCCTCCCCCATCTCGGGAAAGTGGCACAATGCGGTGCAGCAGTCTGCCGACGGATCTGTTACTAAAGGAATTCATGCATCTTGCATCTTGAAGATGCATTATTAATGCCTGGACAAATCACATCAGGTGGAGCTCAGCAAGTCCCTGGCACTGCAAAAAGGAACAAAGGCTGGTTCTACAAGAGGGAGAAGGATGAGACAAATTATAACAGCTGGGAGTTTCTTGCCGGTAAGATGGCATCAAAACAGAAATGCTAAAATTGTTTGCACATAAGGCAAGCTTATATTTTTATTGCGAAGGAAATTGCACATTTAACTGTGAAGAAGACACTTTATTTGTATCCTAATAAACATCACATTGTTGGGCATCTTTGAAATCCATGGCAAACTGGCCCAGCTTGCTGGCATCCAAATTACTTGCAAGCACAGTTTTATTTAGTATCTGGAAAGGACTATAAAGACTGGATTTGCAATCAGAGGGCCTGGGCCATTTCTTATCTCCTTGAAGTCAATGGCAAATCTCCCATTCACTACAGCAGTAACAGGATCAGACCAGAGTTTTTAGCAATCTTCCAAAGGGAAGAAGGCAATGCTGCCTGTAACAGCACATAGGAAGGCACATACCCCATCCTCCCAGGCAGAGAAGCGTAGTTCTTCATCTCTCTAACTCTTCATAAGAAGATCTAATTTGTGCAGCACAGACTTTAATGCCAGCTAGTATTTTTGTCCCCATGGTTCAAGCAGCTATGCAAAATCTTGGCCTTGCTGCTTTTGTTGCATTAGGAACGGGAGAGGATGATAGGAACCCAGGATTTCTTTGGGAAGGGCTCTGTTTATTTACAGATGATGGTATTACAGCAAAGTGCTATTACAGCAAGACAGGAGCAAGCAAAGTATTTTCTTGTTTAGAAGTGTAAGTCTCTTTTTAGGGAGCACTCAGACAAGAAGAACGGCATTTTTGTTTCACCCCCCGACAACACACCGCTCTACTCCTGGATGTGGCTTTCCCAGTGTCTTCTCTCATTATTTTTCACTCCCTCACACATCCACCTACAATGTGCAACCCCCTAGCTGTTTCACTCACAATTGCACCCAGGAGAACTGCTGGGTCTGCTCTCTGCTCCTGCCCTTTTTACTCTTGCCTTGTGAAGCTGAGCTATGCTCTGGGCAGCGACTTCTGTTGTTTCTGTTGCCATTAAATTAAAGGGGACTTAATTGCTGTTTCATTTAGCCTTAAAAAGCAAACTTCTGACTTTCACCCACTCTGTGTTTCGTGATTGCCGTTTCAGCACTTCATTTCAGTACTTTATTTCTGATTTCAGACTGACTGACTAGAAGGTAGTATTTTCTTTCAGAAGAGCCTCTAAGGACACAGTAGTAACTCATGTTTAGCTGACAAAAAAAGCCCAAATCTACCTAAATCAGACATCTACCAACATGCTATTTTTTTCTTTCCCCAATATATGATTCTATAGGATTTCTATCAAAAATATGTATCTAAATTAAAAAAAAAATCAGTGTGCTTAAAAAGCATCTGAAGTAATTATTGTATCACTATAACAGTATGAAATGTCTTTCCTGTAAGTCACTGAAAACAGATCTAGCCTTTGGTATGAAGTGGAGAGAACAGAGTATTTGTTAGGGATCCACATGAGATGGTAGGCGGTTATTGAGATATCTCTAGCCATCACTACAGTGATAATCACTCTCTCAGCAGAAGAAATAAGACCCAAAGAGGAGAGGCAAAAAAAAAAAAAAAACAAAAGAGGAAAGGAAAAAAAAAAAAAAAAAAAAAAAGGACAAACTAAGCAGCTTTCACTACAGCTAAAAGTGAAAAACGTGCCTCTCTAATTCTTTAACATATTGGCAAGCTGACAGTGGTAACCTTGTTTTGCCAGAATCAGTCAGATGAGGGAAGAATGTGACAGATGAGTATTGGTGTGAGGATTATGTACAGGCAGGCATGTACTGAGGGTACTGTGGGGTTATGGATTATCTACATCCAGCCAGGAGATGGATCTATGAATACTGAGAACATCTGCTCAGTGCTCACACACAACCAGAAATGTAATGTTAGTACATGAAAGTAAAAGACTTGAGAATAACACTTCAAATATTTAAGATGCTTTCATGTAAGGGGGTGAAGCATCATGGCACATGGAACACAGTTCAGGATTAATCAAACACTGTAGAGAAAATTTAGTTGTTGGGAAACAGAGATCAGGATCAGCACATCAAAAAGAACTGAAAGCACAGGGAGACTTAGAGCAAGGAGAACATGAGAAGAGAACCTGCAAAGAGGAGGTTGTTTACATGTGGCAACTCTTAAGAAAAGAGTCTTTAGTCAACAGTCCTTGGGATGGAGTAATGGCAGGCATTTATACAGGTTAAAGGGAGAAGTCTTCACCTGAATACTTTGCACACAGGCATGGCATTTGCTCTGGTACTCAAGGCATGACATAGTTAAAGCACTCTCATTTTTCCTTCAGTAAAACTCTAGTTTAATTAGAACCAAAGTGCATCTTCTGCTCATTGACTATATTCTGAAAAGAGGATTTTATTTTATTAAATTGAGACTAATGATTTCAAGCACATTAAAAGGGGCATTTTTCCAAAGCTCCTTCTGTGTAATCTGTCTGTTAAATAAGAATCTTCCTGACATCCTAAAGGAAATGACATTCTATTTAAACATGTTACTTGCTGATCTACTAGAGAAGCAGGCCAGAAGTTTTTTTCTGATTGGTTTTTGTATGCATGTGTGTGTGGTTGTTTCATGGCTCCTGGGTAATGTTATCCATATTTTTCTGTTTGGAGAATCACTTTTCCCTACGCACTCACCAACCAACATGAAACCACCTAATTATATTTTCATAATCCTGATTAAAAACCATCTAAATTATCCTGCTTGATGTACTCAAAGAGTTTGTTGATTGCTTTTTGATGTGTATTAGAGCTTTTTGCAGAGCCACATCAAATGGTTTGCTCCACAATGAAATAAAAAAAATCTTGTAATATACATATGCACATCTTTAAAAAAAACATATATAATTTATATTCTGCTAATTAAGCTACATCAAAACCAAGTCTATCACCATGAAATAATTGTGTAAAAGCTACTCACCTATTACAAGAACATTAATTTCCACTTTGCTTTTTTTCCCAAATATCGATTTTATCTTATACAAGGCAATTCAGCATTTCAAAGCCTCAGAGTCTCCAAGTGTTTTTCCACCTCCATGGAGACCTTAAATCTTGAATACAAAATCAAGTTTTAGAATGGAAAACTCAAGTAAATAATATTTTCATGCAGAATATGTGCCTTCTGCATAATGGATCACAAACATTTTAATTTTTTCCTCTGTTGTTTTCACATCTTAAATACGCCACATTAGATCTTGAGAAAAGTTCTGTCTGCTGCAGCAAAAGGGTTGATAAGAGGAGGGGAGAAGGGAGAAGGAAGCTTGCAGAAACTGACCTCTGACCCTGGGTTTGAGTCTGATCCATGGTCTGTTTTACCAGGAGACCGTCTCAGTGTTCAGGTGTGGGTTTGGTGACAGTCTGAGGAATCTTGAGGACTGTGTTGAGACAACATCATGCATCAGAATTTAATGGAGGCTGGAATTCCTCAAAGCCATCAAGGCTAACCAAGGCCAGGTTGGATGAAACTTTGAGCAACCTGGTCTAGTTGAAGGTGTCCCTGCCCAGGATAGGGGGCTGGAACTAAATGGTCTTCAGGGTTCCTTCCAAACCATTCTAGGATTCTATGACTTCATTAAGCCAGTCCATGAGCACAATGGCCTTAAGGCTCAGTTCGTGGTTGTCCAGCTCCAATCACAAAGTCAGCACCCATTAAATAATAAAAATAAAATACTCTAGGAAAACAATTAAATAATTCAAACTCTGCCTACTTGATATCAAATCTGTTGTCATATCAAATATTCATGTGAAATAAATCTGTAGGTGTGTCTGTATGAATGGAATGCAAGTTCAAATATCAATGCTTTGCTACAACTTGACATCCAGTGCTCTAAGGCAAGAGAACAGAGAATAATCACACATGCAAAAGTGTCCTCCTCCACTGTCACCTTCCTTAGCTGTGTGTATGTGGTGTGTAAAGACTGTGTCTCCTCTCCTGGAACCCTGTAGCATGCTGCCACTTAATCTGTGATATCAGTGACAGCTATGGGGTGTTCAAGTACAGCTCCATTCATCCATGTGTTTCCAGTTTGACTTTCAGTAAATGTTTAATGATCTTTTTCAATTACTGGACCAAACAGTATTTGACAAGAATGCACCTTGTCTAATAC
Organism: Climacteris rufus; assembly: GCA_013398175.1. Taxonomy (NCBI): domain Eukaryota; kingdom Metazoa; phylum Chordata; class Aves; order Passeriformes; family Climacteridae; genus Climacteris; species Climacteris rufus. The sequence goes on along the minus strand of VZRZ01006720.1, from coordinate 180,149 downwards.
TAGCACTTAGACAGGAGTACATTTTTTAGATAGCACTTAGCATCCACAATGTTGTCATGATATTTGTGAATGTACTCTTGGGTTGATCTTAATGACCCCATTACAAAGGTCTTCTCATGCCTTGCTGCGTTATCGTCTCTCTTTCCTTGACTTTACTGATAAAGATCTGCCGGAGTTCACCTGAGAACTCCTACATTCACTGTCCTGGGTTCAAGTCTTAAAGGACATTGGCTTTGCTGTAAGTACCTCTGGAGAAGCAGGTTCCATGTGAAACCTTTGACTGATCCTTTGGCTTCTCTGTCTGCATCTGATCTCACCTGTGGCCCATGTGTTGTCTGCATCTCTCAGCTTTCATAGAATAGAACAATTTCAAGTACATTGTGGTCTCACTCTGACCGATGGAAGCTAGGACATGCAGCAGGAGAGGCTGTCCCCTACAGAGAAGGAATGGGCCCAGATGTCAGGACACAGCCCACACAGATGGCACACAGGTATATAAAATAAGACAGATGAAGGAACGTTGCTATTAAAATGATATGGCCAAACACTTGGCAAGTAGGCAATTAGATAAGACACTACCAGATATGGCTACAGATCTGTGACTGTCTCTTTACCTGGCATCCAAAGGTACTTTTTGTAGTTCCGAAGATAGTTAACTGCACCTTTACCGTTATGCTCGTATAACGAGCATATGCTCTCTCCCTCTTAACTACCTTTCCTTCAGCCCATCAAAGTATGAAAACAAATCGTCTGCCTGACCCCTTCCTTCACAGTAATGTAGAAACAACAGGATATCATAGCACCTTGATGGGCTTTAGAGATGCTCTCAAAGCATGCCTAGTGTAGCCTGGCCGGACCAAGTTCCTTGTAAAAGTCTCTGAAGGCCCCACCATTGTTGTGGTGCCTCTGGGCGTGGCTGATGACCCAGCCCGGCCCCTGCCAGGCTGGAGCCACGGGAGGTGGTCTTTTCCACCCCTGCAGATGCAGCTGGGGTGGTGCAGCCCTGGATCATCAGGGAAGCTCCCCGGCTGTGGCGGCGGGGGCTGTCCCCACCTAGGGGGACAGCTCATTTGTTCCTGTGCCAGGTGCAGACAGCCAAGTCGCTGGCTGGCGCCCCTGTCAATCATTGTAATCCTCTGCAGTGATTAGCGCTCTCCTGACTGCCCTTCCCTCGCCTCTGTAATATAACACGCCCCTGACCGCCATTTTGTTGTCTTTACCGCACTCCACGACTCAGTAATAAAATCCTACTAGCAATAAGCGGAAAAGAACCCTTTCTCGTCTCTTTGCTTCCCTGCTTTAATTAAACCACTGTGCATGAACTAAGCCTAGACTCTGCAGGAGTTCTAATGCCCGGCTTGCCTCTGTTCGGAGACTGGATGAAGCCAAAGTCACTTTCTTCAGGACACGAGACCGCTGCTAAAGGCTCTGAGTTACTCACGCTTTCTACCAGCGACAAAGCTCTCAAAGCACTCTTAGTGTAGCCTGGCTGGACCAAGTTCCTTGTAAAACTCTCTGAAGGCCCCACCATCTTTTAAAAAACTTGTGGGAAAGCAACCATCACCATTTCCATCTTGCATCAGCCTAGGGCTTAGAAAGTAGGAAACCTGCACTCAGTGTCAATCCTCTTTGGAAAGAATTCAAACACACTTCTAGTCATTAGACTATAGGTTTTGCTGGGAATGCTTTACCACTCCTCATGAAGCTGCACCACTGTGCAGAAAAATGGTTTGAATTCACTGAGAGAAGGAGAAAAGGAGAGTGAAAGCATGACTCCCCAGGCTAATGATTAGGCAGCTTTTTCGGAAGTAGGAGGAGGTAGGCTCCAGTCATCCCTCCTGTTTTGTACTTTAGCTCATGGCTGTTTCATATCATGTCCTCATTCTTTCAGTTAAACTGGTGCATTTTGGTATTTGTGCATTTTGGTATTTCTTTGAACAAGAAATTATAGTCTGGTAACTACCTACTGGGCATGCTCATGGTGTTCTGCCTATGCAGTGATTTTATACTACATATGCCAATGAAGGAAGCTGAGGTTTCTCACCTATTTCCATTTATATGAGATGGGATTCAGGCCCGGTGAAAACTTATTTTTGTCAAGTTTCCCGCCTGCCATGCTTCCCCCCACCCCTTGCGTTTTTCACAGTGTCATCTTTTATTAAGATCACATCAGCGCTTCTGGAACAGCCGTATTTTATCAGGATCTCTCAAAAGAGGATGAGTCAGACCATCTGATTTTATTTTGTTAAGTTCATTTTTTATTTGCTGAGTTTAGTTCAGATACGAACACATCTTGTCCAATTTATCTTTAATATAATACAGATGCTGGCACAGGCCCTGATCTTGGTTACACTAGTGTAAATTTGGGGACATGCCAATGGAGTGCTGCCAAGGCCATATTAAAATTTCACTTTCAGCCTGACTAGAACTGCTAGCTTCTCAGGAAGCAGGCTGCCGTGGTGGGATGAGCCAATGGGCCACTTCTCAATAGCTCTGCAGTTCTCTCTTGGTTGGAGAATATCCCAGGTAACACAATACAACCAAAGTCAGACAGGGCCAAAAGGCTGCTTTACATAGCCTGAAGCTGACTGGATCACTACTTCGCATAAGCCTTGACTGACGGGGATAAGCTGGTGGGATTTAATCAGTAAAGAGGGAAAAGTGAAATAAACTTTGTATGGATGGCAAAAAACTTGGCTAGTCAATGTCTTTATGACCTGGCTATTTCCCAGAGTCATACAGTAAAACAGAGAAGAAATGAACAGTACCAAACCTGTCCAAATCATATTTGCTTGGAATTAGTACACACTGCAAAAACCTGTACTGGGAAAAAGGCAACTGGATGCTGCCATGGCTTTTCCCAGAAAACAGGAGTTCTGTGCAATTCCTCCCAGTTTCTTTTTACTGCAGAATATGTGTGCTCCAACATTCTACAGTAAATGCTAAAAATGTAAATGACTTATTTATCCAGCCAAGTACTTTGGTATATCAGTATTCTGATGAATTTTCAGATTTTGGCCCATGCAATGTAACTTCAGAAAACCCAGTTGATAGTAGCTTAGCTTCCTTGAGACTCAGAATGGATAATTTGCATTCTATATCCAGTGAAAACCTCTATATTTTCTTTGTGCTTAATAGGTCTCAAGGCATTTCTCACTTAAGTGAAACGAGAGCCCATGGTACAAAATCCTTTCAATATGTACTCCATGCTGAATCAGTGATAAGTATGGGGCAAAACTGACTCCACTTCTCTGGCATGAATCATGACTAACAGGGTTGGCAGAAATGGCAGCCTACTGTGAACATCAATACCTCTCTAATTAATGTTTTCTGCAACTCTGCTGTTTTTGACCAGTTGTCTTTCTAGTCTTTGCATGTTTATTTGGTTGTTTATTGTTGCCTATGCTCTAACTTGTGAGCTCTGTGGGTTAACGATTCACTTTGTAAAATTTTGTAGTGGCACATAGGAGTCTTGGGAAACCTCTGCAAAGAAAATCAGTAATGCAAAGTGTGGATTTGCAGTCTTTTCGGAGCTAAAATGCCTTTTGACATCTGCCGTGGGTAAAAAGTGTGAGTAACCGGAAGCCTTCGTCAGCAGTCACGTGACCTGAGAGAAATGATTCAAGCCTCGCCCAGTTTCCGTCGGAGTTGTGGCTGCCTCAGAGCTTCCGCGTGGTGTTTGCTCAGTTCGTGCGTGCAGTTTAGTTGAAGCAGCGAAAGTAAAGAGACGAGGAAGGGTTCTTTTCCACTTATTACCAGCAGGTTTTAATACTGGAGTCAAAGAGGGAGCGAATAAAGACGACCCCAGCCGGCTCATGCAGGCTCTTTCATAGGGGCCAGGGGAAGGGCTTATGTGTGAGAGCCAATGGCTGCGGAGGGCTCGCATGACGTCAGCAGACCGACAAAGGCAATGGCCAGTCAGACAGGAGTCCGTCATATGGAACTGATCAATGGGCTGCCCTTTCGGGCGGGGACTGACCCCCGCCGTGGCTAGAGCAGCCCCGCGGCCGCCCGGGGCGTGCCGTCACCGACTGTATAGGTGTGGGGGGAGGAGGAGCCGGCCCCGCCGGTTCAGCGGCTCTGGGAGGAGCTCCCTCATGGCAGGCACCGAGAAACGGCTGTGACGTGGTCCCAGCCTCCCCCCCGGCACGCGGGCCATGGGGTCCAGCTCTCGCGGTGCCAGCAGGGCTGGGCCAGACTGCCGGCTACGCCCAGAGTCACTGCGACAGACATGCATGCATTGAATACATGCAGTGCTTTTGCCATCTTATCCTGATTATTTGAATCAAGGTTTGATTTGTCAAATATTTTACATATGTTTAATCCTTTCAACAAATAAAACCCACCTTTTTAAATACACAGCACATTTTACTGCCAAGAGTAGTAGTCTGGTATGAAGCCAACACTATGGATGAATGGGTTCTGACAGGCCTCCAGGCTTTATGTGGATCTTTTGGGACTGCCTTCCTGAAGGTCCCAGGTGTAGCTTCTTGCAAGGCAAGCTCCACAGCTCTGGAGCATGGAGTTTAAACCTGTGGCTTCTCTCTCTTCCCAAATGGAAAACCCAAATTCAGGTCCACACTTCACACCTGCCATAGTAAAAGTTGTAAGATGAAGCAACAAAGCATTTTAAAAGACTGTAAGACACGTTGAAAGCCCCTGGATGTAAGCAGACATCTGCCTGAAGTTCTCAGTGGACTTGAGACTTTGAAATGTTGGTGAACACTGATGGGTGGTGGTGAAGAGTTATGTTTTACTTTTCCCAGTAGAGATCATGCTGGATACACAAAGCCTCCTGATTATGACACTTAGCATAAGTTTGTCACCAGAGGGTTCTTTTCTGGGATGACTGAAATGCTACCAGAACAGAATCTCATGAGTTTAAGAATCTTTGAACTGTCCTATTATGCTTTAGGACTGTATCGTCCTTGGAGAAATAATGCCTTTTGCCTCCACGGTTCTTCTCAGGTGTGAGTTATCAAGAAGATGGGAGCTTTGGTCCTCTTCTTGCTGTGTGACCCCTGCCTGTCATGACATCTGGCTACATATCCCTTGGCTGAGCTGCATCCATGAGGAGATGGGGCTGCCTCCATACGTTTGATGTCTGCACAGAAGGTAGGATCTGTGCCTTTCCTGTAGCTCCCTTCTGTCCTTAAGCTACCGTGAAAAATTTCGGCTTCTTTATCTTACCAAAATAGATGGTAATGTTGTCTTCTCCAGCTGTTACTTCTTGCACTGGGTACTGCAAGACTCAGATGGGATTTGGGGCTGGATGCCAAAGACCTGGGGGCTGCAAGGGTTTTCCATTCACTACCACTCACTGTCTTCCCGCCAACTGCCAGGACCCCCAGGCAGACTGAGAGCCACAGGCAGAGCCCGCAGATAGGTCACACAAGATATATTTTCACACAGGTAGGCACACTGTGGCTGCAAATTAGTTTCTCCAAGAATCAAAAAGATTTTGTTTGCACCAGAAGTACTCCCTGTTAACAATGACAGACAAGTGAGTGTGTGGCCAGGGGCTGATGACCCTGTGGTGGTTCTGGATAATTGTGCACCTCTGATCCCTGCTGCTGAGGTGGCAGGGTAGTTTTGATCCTGGAGAGGTTGTTCCTTGTGTCTCCCAAACCACTCTTGGTGAATTGCAGGACTGGGACACCATTTCCAAGTTACATCAATCTTAGACCCAGCCAGGTGCAGCACAGCCTCTCTGACGAGGGTATTTCCTAGGTATCTCTAAACCTAGCTAAATGTTCTGAAATAGAAGCAAGATGATATTTCTTTTCTCATCCTCTGTGGTCTGTGGGGAGGGAATAGAGACAGCCACCACTCATTTAGCAAGAGCAATTCAATTTTTAAGAAATAGGAAGAGACACCAGAAAGTATGCTATGACTTAAGGTCATTTAGGCAGATAGCACTGAAGCAAAACCTGTGATTAAGAGCAGCAATTATTTTTATATACGTTATTACATATTATTCAAATTCATTGCAACTGGAAAATAATGCCTCTATCACATTAATTTACTATTCATTTTCTTTTAAATAAGCCCTAAAAATGTTATAAAGAGTTTGAAACATAATTGCTAGCATGACTACCCTATCTGCAGCCAAATAAGCTTTTTTTTTTATTAGACCTAATTTTGTAAATGGAATGTGGCTTGAAAGTTTGAATTCAATCCTTCTCTGCTCAGCACTAAGCCATATATTGGAGAGGTACAGCATTTAAATCTTGCCAAGATACCTTTGCAACCAGAAGGGCACTTCTGTAAAGGGAAGGCTTAGATTCTGGAGAGCAGAGCCAAATCTGTGGAGAAAATCCTAAAACTGCAAATACCATGGATTTAGATTGATCCTAATAGTGCATTTTATTATTTAGATGTAATAAAAATTCAAATGATGTGAAAAATAGTAAAACCTCTAGTTTAGTGAGAGAGATTGAAGTGTGAGAGACTGAAGTGTTTTTAGGCTATGCTATATGAATGCCAATGTAGATGATAGAGTTTTGATAGCTATTCATCTAACATTTGCTGAAAGACATTAACAATATATCACCCTTCACTGCCAGCTGCAAACACATAATATCATTCACAATTTTGGGAACATGAGACGCTTTTTCTAATGCTAATACCAAGACTGTGTGTCCGGAGATATCAAACAGAGAGTCTCTGGCCCAATCCTGATCTCATTGATATTTCTGTTGACATCAAAAGTGAGAGCCATATGCAAAGGGTTTAACACTGCCATCTGCAGATTGCTATCAGATTTGCTGGGTTTTCCCACTGTTGCAGGGCTGCCTTTTCACTTAGCAAATCACAACAGTTAATTTGCTGCTCTTTCTTTTCACTGTTGTTTACCCGAAAATCTGCCGGATATCCTCTGATGGAGTTTTTCCGGGAATGCTACCGCAGGCTTTAAACACTAGGTCAGTTTTGTCAAAATATCCTTCTTTTTTTCCTCATGGCTCATTATTGACCTTTCCACTTACAAGGGGACTCTGAGCAACCAATCTGAGTCAAATAAGCATGAAGCTACTGAAGGTTATGTGCACATCCTGCACATCTAGGATGACTTAGAAGTGGTGAAACTCAGAGCTGATATCTTCCTCTCACTTAATAAAATTGCCAGAAGGGAAATACCTTCACTGTCAGAATAACTATGTGAACAGATGAATTAGGATTAATAGATGCTTTTAATGAGCTTTCTAAACTGGTTATAATAGAAAAGGCATTACAGCATACTTTTGTCCCCATAACGCACCCCAGCATGGAAAAAAATGAAAAAGAGGCAACATTGGACACAAATGACTTTATGTGAATATGTAGTTTGAACAAGAGAGAGAACAAACTAGGAGAATCTGAAAATCACTGCATGGAAGCCCTTATCCCAAAGGTGGCATCAATGGGATACCTTAATAAGGATGAGGTTTGTCTACACAGAAACCCAGAACTTGCTGCAGTAATTTGTGAGCTATCAAAAACCTGAATAAGCAAATCCAGGGGGCACAGTTCAAAGTTGTGAGGAGTTACCAGTTTGGGTTCCAATCTTGGATATCCTGCATTGATACTGCTCTGAACCTGAGGCATATAAAAATCTGCCTTGTACACAATCAGCTTTGGAGTCTGATCACGTCAATCCACCATACTTCTACTGCTATTGTGGGCAATATCTGCAGGAGAGATACAGACCCAGGCAATTTCCATTCTATTGCAAGCTCTGGTGGCTGTCTACAGTGTGACATTTAACGCAAATTTCAGTTCTTTGTTTTCATATCTAAAATTAGGATAAAAGAATAATCATATCCCTTTGAAAAATGTATCTGATATTTAAAAAAATCATATTTGAATCACTCTTTGTTTACTAATTTATTCTTGATAAAAATTCTGTGTAAGAATTTTAATTAATAGAGAGAATAAGTAAATAGTGAGGGTTGAAATAAATCAGTTTTGTCAAGCTTTATAGTCTATCCATTCTGTTATTAAACTGGGTTCTTGTCTAATTCAGAGAGAGTGGTGTAACTTTACTGCAGAATTTATTTCTGAGAGGGAAGAGCAGACCCCATAAATGAGATATTAATATTTTCTTCATTACAGCAAGATCACATGCAGCTGCATTTTTGAAACCCAGGTGTTCTGCACTTTAGGCTGTAGGTGCTCAAATAGATCTCTGCATGCTGCTCTGGCCAGGAGTTTTCAATGGTTATCTTTAATGCTGATCTCTTCTAAAAATATGACCATATAATTACATGCTCAGATACTAAGAATTGTGATGGTGGTGACTGGAGGCATGTGTACTGGTTCCCTGCTGGACACTTGGAAATTAGCAGTCCTTGCCTTTACTTCTCAACGGGATTGATGCAAACATTGGCCTGTCGTTACAGATGGCTTCCTTATTCTCTGCCTAGCAGCAACAGAAAAATGATGCACCCAATTACTAGTGCCACTTCTGAAAAAAGTGCACAGTTCATTAGTTTGAATGGGCGTGCAGTTCTGACCCAGTGTGTCATTTACATATTATAATCAGTCATTAGCATATGCTAATCACAACCCTGAGCTTTGCCCTGGCACTTCTAAAATATGCTGGATGATACTCTGTAGATGCTGGCTATCATTGATTGTGCTCTGAATGCAGGCTCCTGCTTCCAGCAGCAGCCTGGGCTGGTTGGCTCCAAGGTTGGTACCAGGAGAAGTCTGTGTGTCTCTCTGTGGGAACAATTGCTAAATCAGGTTCAATTGCAAGTAGAAGCTTTTTGTAGGAAAGCGTATTGCATGAGGTCAGTTTCCTGAGGACCAGTCATAACTGGCAACCCTCTGTGATCTGCAAGAGAAACCAGTTGAAAGTGGATGTAGACCCACAGACCTTTCCTACACATGGGAACAATGTCTAGTTCATTCAGCAAGTAGATACTATCAGAAAAAAGGCAAAGTGCCAAACCTCTGGAGTGGTAGTTGAAGTTCTGTACTGCAGACCTTGAAAGTGTCCTGGGTAAGATCAAAACATGTTGAAACTGAATTTCTCCCATGCCCCACACTCCTAAAAATGTTTAGACCTTGGATGACTTCCCTTAGTCTTTAGTCTCTCAAGTTTCATCTACATTTACTGCAGGAGGGACACAGCTCCTCCCTAGCTTACCTTCTACCTGCCACCACGGAGCAGAGAGCAGGGAACCCTCTCTGTCCCTCACATCCTGAGGAGGGCAGGAAAAAGTTTTGTTTGCTTCCAGCAGAGCCCACTGGAGTTCTTTGGCTGTCTTCTAGGACAGAGTCACTTACAGTCCCTTGTTTTTCTTGTTTTCCCTTGAGATTTCAGACTGTCACAGTTGGTATTAGTTAGTGGAGTTCCCGAGATAATTCACCTGTTGGGTTTGGCCAGAGCCCCTCACCTTTCCTCCCTGAGGTACATCTGCCATACCATGTAGCATCTTTCCTATTAAGAAATATGTTTACCAAATATGAGAGCTAAGCATGGGAACTGGAGGTCAGGGGAGATGAGTCTACCTCAGCAGAAATGCTGCTGATGTTTCTTTTTCCTTGCACTGACCAGGGGAGTAGTGTCACCTGCTGTCCTCATGCCTTTTGGGGAACTGTTCCTTTCTTCTGCAGGCTAAAAGCTCTGGGTGCAACAATACATTTCTTCTGCTTCGTGCTTGTAATTGTCTCCCTTTGGACTGTCTCTCCTATAGTTATGGTTATCTGGGTAAGTGTGGGAGGTGAAGCGTGGTAGATGCCTGGTTGCATACACACAGAGCAACCTGTCCTTCCAGCCACATTCCTCTCCTGTGTAATGAGTGGGGAGTTGACTGGAAGGGGTGTTTATCATGTGCCCAGTGCTGCAGCTGCTGGATATTCCCAGCTCTGGGTGCTCCTGCCCACCACCCCTTTTGCCAGGAGAGCGGAGTCACACTCAATACTCAGAAATTACATGTTGAACACATAATCATGGGATTAGCATTAAAATCACAGCATATTAAAACTAGCATATTCTTTGTGCCTTATGGTTCTGGAACCACGAAGGATCAGGGTCTCTAGGGCTTTTCCCAACAGCATTACAGATTGCTGGACAGGAGGAAGGCAGAGAGAAAGGGAGCCTCTCACACAAGTCTTTTGACTTCAGGGACTGGGGTGCAAGAAAATAGACAACAACTGCTGTGGAATTGATTATAAAATTTGGCAATGCTGTACATGTTTTTGTCCATGGGCAGAATAAAACATGCAAACAAGGGCTGAGCCTAGCTGAAGCTTTAATTCTTTTCTGCTGGATAATTTTTTCGAATTCCTCCTGATCCAGATCTCCATTCTGTTACAGAGAGCCACACAGAAAAACACGCTTCCTGTGCATTTTAGTCTGATTCTGGATTTGCTCATCCTAAGATTTCACTCCCTGCTACCAAAGAGTATGGCTGTTACTACATGATTCTTTATACAGGTTTCACTGCAGCTGAAGTATCCTGTTTTTCAAACAAACTTCTATCAAGTAGAAGTGATTAGCCAAATTAATGTGAAGTTAATGTCCCAGAGCAGCACAATTTGTTCTCGGAACTTCACGCAACATTTAGCTAACAGCTCAAAGAAAGGGTTCCATTTGATAAAGCGATCAGAAAGAGTCACAGCAATGAGCTCGGATGTGCAGTGCTTGGTATAGCTTTTTCACTACCATAAATTAAAGAATAAGTATCAAATATATTTAGCCAGGCAAGCATATGCAAAGTTTCTTGCTGTTTCCATGGTGCATCTTGCAAGTGGTAGCTCTGTAGGCCACCAGCAGAGAATAGTGCTGGGGAAGGAGGGAGTTGTTGGGCTTGGGAAGGCCAAAATGCCAAACTTGAGATGAGAGTCTGGGTCCTTCAGACCTTGACACTCTCTTTAATGATACAGCCTTTAATGATATGCTCATCCTTATGCCATAGCCTTTTACTTATGGAAGCCTATGTCCAAATCATATTTGGAGCAATAAAAGTCTGTCGTAGGACAATGGATGTCATCTGTTTCTGAAAAGGCTGTTGGAAAAGCCTACCCTAAAGGATGCTGTACAGTTGATAGCCATCTTTCTCACAGAATAAATCCAGGGAGAACAAGACTGGGATAGTAGTTTTCGTGCAGGTGCATTGCCTGAGCTGCCTGGGGAAGCACACACAACACCTGCTCAGGCACTACCTGACTGGATTCGAACCACTGCAATTAGTCCCTCATTTTAATGAGCACCAGACTCAGTCACATCTTTTTCAAATCACTCCCTGGTGATTTTATCCTTTGAAGTGCTGTTAATCCTCCACTACCAGGAAGATAGTGAGGAAATGACTCACAATAGTACCACTTGAGTGTGCTGGGCACCTTGCAAGATCAAGACAGGTCTATGTGGCTTCTTGTTTATGGTTTTCAGGGTCTACTTTGCAAATGGGACCCTCTCAGAGGAACCGTTCCTGGTTGACTGATGACTGTTTGAAATAGGATGGCCCAAAATGGCAACATGGCCATTGCAGGTGGATGGATTTAGTCTAACTCATAAAATTCTCCTCTCAATTTAAGCATGTGTCTTGTTTGCAAAGACAATTCCATAGTTTTTAAACCCAGGCTTCACATTTGTCCCATGTTCCTAGGACTCATCATATAGCTTTGAACCATGCTGCCCATTCACCTCAGCTAATGCAGATAAAGTATAAAAAGGCTTTCAGTCTAGTAAGTGTTGGGAGGATGAATGTCTGTCTGTTGAGCAGAGCTATTTTAGCACTTCGGTATTAAAGAAATCCTGCAAATTAGTATTCCATCAGTTTCAAATTCAGCAACTTTACGGGGAGTTTTAGGAACATCTTCTGTGGTCAGTTGACACATATTGGGCTAGAACCAAAAGTGATTAAACCTGAAATTACAAGCCTATGAAATAAGCTGGGATCCCTAGAAAATCAGTGCACAGCTTATTGTAAATTTGATTATGAATTTTTTAGGCACTAAGTAGACAAAATTACTGTTAATCACATGTAAATTGAGATACTGGAACTAATCCACTGAAATTAGTGGGATTTTTGCCATTGATTTCCACAAGAGCAGGATTGGGCCTGCTCTGAGCAAAGAAGGGGAGGTGGAAAATTAATGTCTTGAAGAAGGAAGACTTAGGCCAGGTCTCACTATCAAAATGATGGATGGCTCAGTAAGTAACCAAGCCTCTACTCTCTTTCTCTCCCTTAAGAAAGCATCATTAGCAGAAAATCCATGCCAAGCTCAAGAGCCACTTCTGTTAAAAAAAAAAAAAAGGATTAAATTTTGTTACTATGCTGTATTAACATCAAAAGTCAAAACCTAAAACTTACTGAATGTGTACTGATGATCTGATAACTGGCAAAAGGAGTAGAAATCCAGCCTGTAATGCAGTGTCAGTAGAAGGGTTGTATTTGCTGGAAATGCTGCTATGCGATGCTCTAGTCTTTTCTGCCTGCCATGGTCTGATGGCATGGATAATCTGCAGAGACTGTGCAGCCTGAAGTCAGGTAAGCATCCTTACTAGGGGCACAGGTTTTTTAAGAACAGCTAATATGTCCAGGTAATGTAGGGACAGAACCTCAGAATTAAAAGTAAAAATCACCTGCATTTTAGAGCAAACAATTGTAAGGTAAAGAGAATTTTTTTACCATCTAGAATTCAGCCTCACTTTATATTTACTTACTGTAGCATTTGGGAATAAGTAGACATAGTTTATGAATCAATTATTGATGGTGCTGTAGTCCCCTCCATGGCAGGCCAGAATGCACAAATGGCCTTTGCACTTTTAAGGTACAACCTTCCAATATTGATCACCATGTCCTGCTCTGTTCAACCTCGTGTTCAAATCATTATCAGCTCACATGTATGGAAGCAGAGATTCCCTCATTCTCCTTTCCCCTTTTCCTGGACTCAGCACAACAACCAAGGGCAGAATGAGGAGAGAAGTTAATAATCACTCTAAGCTGCCTCTGCACCAGATTTTTAGGCTACTGGAGATCCTTGGCAAAAATTCATCTTGAGACTGGCTCTGCACTACTCTAACTGAGCCTTCATTCCTGAGGACTCATTTGAACAACAACAGCCATCGGCCAAGGCTTACCAGTCCCGCTGTTCCGTCTGTTTTCTCCTGTTGCGTATGCCAAAGCCTGATGGAAGTGTCTTTATCCAGCCTGAGAAATCCCTTACATAAGGTAAATTCTCCAGAGGACCTTTATGCATGATTTACAGCATCATTATGCTATCATGCAGCCATAAAACCTATAAAGTCCCAAGCACTGAAACCAAGACTCACACAGATGCGTGCTTTCCTCTAACTGCTCCTGTGCCTCCAGAAAACATGCAGCTGGAACGGCCTCTCCCTGCCTCCACACCACAACACCATGACCCAATACCGTACCCTGGCAGGTCACTGTGTGTTGCAACCAGCTGCAGGTTGCACATGATGCCCCTGAGGGAGAAGAGGGCTGAAGAGCTTCTGGCAGATGTGGGTGTACCTGCAACGTGGCAAGGTGACAGAGGGTTGCATCCAAATGCCATGGCTCTTCCCTCATCATCTGATGCTAGAAAGTTTTCTCCTGTCAGTAGATAAACTATTGCACATTCCCAGCTGTCAAAAAGAGAAGCAGTCTGAGAGTTTTGGCAAATGTGAATTAAACACGACTGCTCGGGTACTGTGCTATGACAAGCATATTCCTGTCCATTATTTTCAGCTACCCAACAAGAAATCATTTCAGTATCACTGGATAATTCTATATACGCACTCATTTGAATATAACGACTTTGGTTTCATTTGAAGTCTTAAAAGTCCTGTGGGCAAACTGGGTATTTGTTAAAAATCTTTGTGAATTGAACAATTTAGTAGCCATGGCTGATTTCCCATTTTGATGGGTACATTGCTTTCTTAGTTATCTTGCAGGCAGACTATATCACCTGAAGTGTGAAGTTCTATAAGCACAAATTATTCCTGATACTGAGATGCCTTCTATTTTTTTCCCCCTAATTAGTAAAGTTAATTTGATTTAAATGGCAGTTCTGCTGAGGTACTGCTATTTATTCATCTTTCAATGTGTGAACATTCTGAAAATGTTTTCAAAATATTAATTGGAGCTATAAGTTTCCTGTGGTCAATCGAAAAATAAACCCTCACAAATTATTAATTGAGCATGTTATCCCCAAATGTTTTTGGGAGGGCTTGCTTTGCTTTCTGTACACACTTTGATTTTTTAGGACTAATGACTTTTCTCATGTGGCAGAAAACTTCAAGTCTCAGCTACAAAGACCCAAGAAAAACATAAACCTCTTTATGAGAAACATGTTATCCTAAGACAGTCTTTTTCAGTCTGGTGTGTTTGCAGACTCCTGTTGGTCCCAGCGCTCCTACTATGGGGACTATGAAGGGTAAGCAACACCAACATGCCCACTGCCAATAGGTTTTCATTCACTGTGCAGAGATCCTCATCTCCAGAGATAAATCCTTAAGGGTCCACAAATTGAAAAATGTTGAAAATAACCGCCCTAGGAATTGCGCTCGTACCTTGGAGCTATCTTTGCTAATTGGGCAGAGCTGACAAGCAGGTCCAATATGGTGAAGAGAGATCCCCAGATTATTAACAACATGATGGCATCTGGAAGTTTTGTAGAGCAATAGAGGCACAGCTCTAATCAGGCACTTTTTCAGCCTCTTGTATAGCCCATCTGTTACAGATTTAGCATATTATATATAATGCCCTTAGCAACTGACTTTGATGTATGTTCAACTGTGAAACTTCTTTGGAACTAACATAAAGAAATTATTGTTTATTATCTGCTAGATCCTTAGAATGGAATCTCTGCAAAAGTCACCAAAATAAATTATCTATATTTTCAATATCTATGAAATATTGATATCAGATGGAATTACTCGGTTATCCAAAGATCACTAAGTCATGGAGATATTTTCTGGATTTCATGAGAATACTAATCTTGGCCAAACTCTTCATAAGAAAAGTAGCTATGTTAAACTTAAGATATTCAGATTTTAGATAAAAAATAGGAAGTAATGTGGTGCAAACATAACTATGTTTCTATTGATACAAAATGATTTATTGTAAGTATTAGAATATATTTTATTGCAAAGTATTGAAGCAGCCTGGTGGTATTTATTCCCCCTTGCTTGGAGCAGCACAAACAAAGGGATATGTCCTGGATGAATTCCAGTTTGGGAAGTTACATTTTGGTGACCCTTAGTTCACCTGGCCATTTCAGAAAAGAATAAAAAAAGCCTCCAGTCCTAAATCATTCTCTGTTGCTGTAATTATTAATCAGTAGGTATATCTGATGGCTTCCTTTAGTTTTGGGAAAAACATATCTTTGTTTGCAGGGCTCTTTATTAAGTTATAATGCTTTCATTCTCTAGAATGAGAAACATCCTATAAATACAAAATAGCTGCTTTGAGAAGCTTTTATTTGTTTCTAAGCCAGTCTACACCTTCAGTACCTGATATTAGCATAAGATAATCTCCTTCTCTTCAATTTTGTTTTCAGTGTTTGAATTAGTGAAGAGTTCCTTACCTCATTCTTCCTCAACCAGAATTTTCATTTAATTCACAGAGGGCTTGTCTGGATCAAGAGTGTGGCAAATCAGTCAGAATTTCAGCATTTGGCCACCAGTGCATGTAGCAGATATACTTTCATTTGGAGATCATAGACTTTAAAATTGCCTAGTTTTGATTTCATTTTAGTAATAAAAATCTCTAATGACTTTCAATATTTTGTGTGGATAATTAAATTGTAAAAACGGTTAGAAGTGGATGGGAAGAAGAGAATATGTTCCTGTTAATATTTATGCATTTTCCTGGCATCAGTTATCTCCCTGTAAATTTTTTTTGTCTGGACACAACCTGACAAAGTTCTTGTTTTCGGTGAAGCAACTTTGCATCTCCCATTTAAACCGTCTAAACAACACCAACATGTGAAGCATCTAAAAACACATATTCAGTTTCTTCCTTAATCACACTTCTCTAGTTTCTGAAGGGAGGAAACAAAGGCTTTTGTTAAATAGGGAAAAAGAAAAAAAACAACCTAGATTTGTTTTAAAATGTCCTGGACTGGGTCACTGAGATTGTTTACCAGCCAACAAATATGTCAGATATTAAATAATGGATTTATAAAAAAGAACAATAGAAAAATTGTATGTATAGTCTTGTCTGGGATTTCCTGATGTTGAAAGTTCATAAATTAATTTTAAGCTCAAAGTTCAAGAAAACAGTAATAGAGATGTATTCAGGCAACTGACAATTTCTGAGAGAATTTTTCAAAGATCAGTATCAGTGATTTTGATGTGGGGAAGGGTTTTGCAAAGAGATAGTATTGACTTTTAAACATCCTCTCCATGGGCAGTGGCAAAACAAGAACAGAAATTGCTTATGACATGCCTTAAAGCTCAGCAAGTTTTTGAAGGGATCTGTTCATCTGAAACAAAGCAAAAAAAAATCACTGAGTAATTGATTTTTACTCCAGCATAAAAACATTTTATATTTTGGGGTTTTTTTGCACTAGGTGTTATTCAGTGTTTGAGTACCAAACAAACAAAGAGAAATTAAGTCGTTCACTCTCAGAATCTTCAGAAGTGAAGTGGTACAGTATTGGTGATAACCAGCTAGTCTTACATAAAGTAGTTTTGCATAGGAAGATCACAAAAAGACAATTTTATCCAGTTCACTAACTAAATTAACAAGCTGAGTCAGTATACATTAATAATGCATAACTGAGATGCTTTTCACCTCCATCATTAAGGAATTTCATGAGCTTTTAAGTATTTCTCATGGTGGAGTCTCAGTATGAAATATAGCTCCTAGGACCCAATGTCAGATTTAGCCCTCTGATTTTCCACCCAGGTTCCTCCAGTTCTTATTGATGCCAATCATCATTCCCGTGGATGCTATTAGTTAAATAACATTGTGTACAATATCCCATAGTAAAGTGGTAGAGTGCTGGAATTATCTCCAATGTGTAAATGTGTATCAATATTTGACTCCTCTTTATATTGCTGGATCTAGCAGAATCCTGTATAAGAACATCCTGTCTAGCTCAAACTGAATGTCTCTCTAGCCCAGTAGCTTATGGTTGACAAAGTCAAATAAGTGATGCTTAGGGAAATGGTATAAGAAAGTGGGAAGGAATCAAATGGTGCTTGTGCTGGGATGTCCTCTTAAACACTGATGTGGTGGTGTGGTATTCCTCGTTTGGTTATTGTCCACATGGCTTCCTACAAAGTCAGCATAAAGAATGCCATATGGGCTGAGGTTCCATCTCACTACTGTTTTGATTGAAGTAATAATCAGATTTTCACAGAATTTTCAGTTGTCTCCTTTTACCACTACTGGTTTGATTCACAGTGTATCTTTGTATTTCTTTGAGAGCAAATTAAATAAGCAATTCTCCTCCTGGTTTGTATTAGATGCACTCAAAACCCAAATGGAGTCACAAGGCTACAAATAACTGACTGGTGCTTTGGATGGCTTTGAAACACAGGCATGATAAGGAAGTTTGACCCAGAGGGTCAGGCTGAATCTAACCTGAAATAAAATCCTGTAATTGTGTATAGTGTAAATGCAGAGACTTGAATACTGATCTCTCAGGCTATGACTGAGAGGGCAAAGCTGCAATTCTTTCTTGAACTACTGAGCTGCAACCAGGCTTTTTCCACTATCTTTGCTGAAAGAGACTTTAGCACAAGGAACTCCATAAAAACTGGTACTGATGGGAATTCATGAACCCATGTAGCAGCAGTTAATATTAAACAATATTACCTACATATCCATCTCTCAGACATAATTTTAGAAGTTGCCATCTTCTTATTCACTGAAATGAAAATTTAGCTCAGAAGTATAAAGTAACAAAATTAAAAAGGAAAAAGCTCTTTTTTTCTCTTGAATTGCTCTAAACACTTTACTAATCAGTTAGTTCCTTTGACATTGAATTTATTGGAATTCTCGATACTTTCAGTGATAATAATGAGTTGACTGACAAAATTAGATGAAATAGTATTTATACAGAAGGGCCGTGGGTTTCAGGTACTGGTTATTACCTAATAGCCTGCTTTAGAGGGGAGGAAATAAAACAACAGCAAAAAGGGACTGCCCAGTTACTAAGTGGCTGCAACGTCCTCTTTCCATGATGTGTGGTCGCATCCTGGACCTCCATGTCAGAATTGCCCTGTGTGGCATCTGGCATGTGTGGGAGGGTGTATGTACAGGCACACTGGCACGTAACCACGTAGAAACTAGCTGATAATGCAGGATGTATTGTAAGCTACCGTTGCTCTGAGCAGCAATAACTAGCTGCCTGGCTTAGGGAATTGTAGGGCACCAATCACTGTAGAATCTAAGTGCCAATAATGCTTAACATTTATTTTACACTTTACAGAGTTAAAGTGCTGTAGGAACATTAGCTAATTAATTATTGCATCTCCCTTGTGAGGTGGGTCGGTTGGTAAGTATTAGTCCCATGTTACAGATAGGAAAACTGAGATGCAATGTTTTCCCCTTTTATTTTTCTACTGTATTCTGTAAAGCTCCATACCCTCTCTAGAGGAGTTTGCTGCAACTTACTTGCCCAAAGCCACTACTCGAGTTGGAGTCCTAAGTAGTTGTATAAAATTTGACTTCAGGTTCCCTCTCTCTTGCTCAACCCACCACATACAACACAGCCTGTTTCTGGATGGTAAGGAGTCTGTTATGTTGCACACATGCAGAGAAAAGCAAACAAATCGGAACTAGAGCAACAAACCCAGTGCTCTGACAGATCTGCTCAGTGCACAACTCCAAATGACTAATCTGGGTACTCTGCTACCTCTACTACAGGTTTCCCATACACCACCAGTAATAGGACAGATATGCAATGGCTTTTGAACAGGCACCCAGAGGCTACTAGAGAACCTTGCAGGAAATGTGAGCCATGCTTCTTGGCTGACCTGCTGCTTGGGAAGCCCAGAGCAGTGACTGGATGGGGATACCTGAATACTCAATAATATTTTTCGGATCTTTCTATACTATTCAGCATTCAAGTCACTGGAAGCGGCCCTAAAGTTTTAACACTGACTTTTGTTGCTTGAATCTATGTTCTAGCAGAAACTAGATTTCCATTGGGCTTGGGTTTTTTTTTTGGGGAATAGCTCTCAGGGTCTTGCTAAAACTTGCTAGAATACCCAATACCTTCTTCATGTTGGGTATTGTTGAAAGAGAAAGTAATCCAAACTTAGACAGCAAGTGCAGAATCCCTGTACTTTGACTTGTACAGGTTATGTTTGGAATTGGGAAAGGATCAGTCCCTAGAATTTAGCGATCATAAGTCAGGTTGCCAAACAATCTGATGAATACTGGGTTATTATTTGCTAGTCAACTTTTGGTAAGCCCAGATAGTATTTTCAGCCTCACCTTTGCAGTTGTTTGCACTGAAGGCATGATTTAACTGTTTTCATTCTTAGCTGTGAGTCTGATCTAATCATATGCTTCTAACAGTTGATGTTTTAAGAAACCCCCAGGATTCACAAGACCCGGCAATTTCAAAATGCAATTCATAAAGCTAATTGCAATTCTCCATTTAGGTAGAACTAATTACATCTATGTACTTGACCTTTAAACACCGGTTTTGTTTTCTCTCTGAGACTTTTGTGGTTTTAATTTCTTCACCTCCCTGTTTGTTGTTCTTAATCAAATTGTGCCCTCAAGTGATTAAGAACTCAAATTATGGTTTATACTTTTCTGTAAGTATGTGATGGGAAGAAGAGGGTTAATACAAACACTTTCAAGGCAATATTTAAAATATTTAAACTATTAGTTTGGCTGATTCTTAGCACTTCTTCAAAGTGCTAATAAAACAAATATTGTATTATGCTAGCAGACAAGATCCAATGAGGAGGGTTTCCCTATAAAATTATTACAGATAATGTAATAGCAAGGTGCCTTCCCTAATTAAGTAAGGTGTAAATCAAAAATACATAATGAAGAGTGCACTTGATTTTAAAAATCACTTTAATTAAGATAATGTCAAATCAGTAGCATGGGCAAGATTATAAAAAAAACATTTAACATTGTGTTCTGGCAGCAGCCTTTGAAAAACCTTTTCTGGTAGCCTTCCCTGGCATTCACGAAGTATTGGCAGCCTTGGCAAACTGGCAGGAAAGAAGATGCAGAAATTATCTTATTTAAAGGTCTGAATCATTGTGTGTTGGTTCCGCCAATCTTTGTGTCCTACCCTTGGGTTCTTCTGCACCGTCCATCACTGCTGTACTGGGGATTGGGCTGGTGCCTGAAGCTAATGAATACTGCATTGCCTCCCCTCGTTTCATCTCACCTCTCAAGATGGAAATGTGAAATACTGTTCATATGTCTCATCCTGCCTCTTACTATCAACATAACCATGAAGCAGTGTCATAGAGTCGGAGGCTTGGATGGGTGAATGGTTTTGGGGCTGCTCCCCCTCCTGACCTGGTGCTTCTGTTGGAAAGCTGACATCACTTGCTGTGGGCAAGTTGTAATATGGTTTGTTTAATAGGGTAAATCATGCTTTTATCACTGGAAGTAAGATGTGGTAGAGACACGTTGTCATGGTTACTTATCCATTTCCCCAGAGTCACAACACCAGTGTCCCGGAGGGGACATAATTCTATTTCATGCATATGCATGAGGCTAGCAGGTGCTTTGGCACTTTAATTATATATTTTTTAAATGGTTAACTGTAAAATTGTGGCAGAAACACAGAATAAAAAGGATAAGAAATGGACTTGGAAAGCAGGCAATAGGATTGTCAAGAAAAGGAAAAAACATCCAGGTTTCTCAAGGATGATGCCAGAATTTAAAATAAATAAATATGTTTCCTAATCATGTAGGAAAGTCAAGGAGTTACTGAAAATTAAAATCTCCAGGTAGGAGGGTATGTGAAAGAAACTTTACAGAATTGATTTCTTCTATGAATTTTTTTTTTTAGGAGATCTACTCAGCTCATGAAAATGGCAACAAGAGTGGGAGTAAGAGAAACAAGATTTAATAAAATATTAATAACTCTTAAATAATTCAAAAAAGCCCCCCCAAACAACAATAAAACACATAACTACAAAAACTATTGGCAAATGATTGGTATCATCAGATAACTACTTTCATGCCTGTTCAAGAGGTTTTGTAAGTTAGTGCACTTCATTTAGCAGCTGTCTCCCCACGTTAGTCATGACCCACCAGCTCTTGTGGTCCCAGGTGTTAGTTATTGTCCTCCAGTTTTTTTAGCTCAGGACAATAGAAAGTAAACCAGCTGTAAGCCAAAATAACCTATAAAGACAAATATTTTCCAAAACATCTTCAAATATATCAGCTGCTGTGTAATTATAGTATATTCAAATATTATAAAACTTTGTGCATTTTTTTTTTACTGTCAACTGATATTTAAACATTGGCTGATGTGTCCAACAGTAAGATGAAATCACAAAATCTGGAAAACTTCTGAATGCCTGTTGGACATAAAAGGTCCATGCTGGAAGAACAAGCTTTTATAACTAATTCACCTTGTATATGTCTCCTACCACTGAAACACAAAATTCACTTTGATACCACTGATCATGTTAGGGATGTTTTGGACTTAATCAAAGATTTCTGGAGTTGACAGGTGTCGGAGGTTCGGGGATGCCTTGGAATTTTTTTCCATCACTGTTACTAAGCAACAAATGACTGGGTGTTTTGGGGGCTATCAACTCTTTTGTGGGAGACAAAGGGTGTGCTTGGGCGGGGGCAGGTAAGGGAAGAGCCGAGCCGGCCATTGGAACAGGCACTCACTCTCGGCACGGGACCGTGGAGAGGAGAGGCTGTTTTTTGGCTTTTGGCTGCGACCAGAGGAGATCCAACTGTGCCCTGTTTTTCTTCTCCTGGCTGGGTGAGCTTTGATTCAACCCTTTTACCACTGGGAAGAGCACATTTCCCCGGGCTGTGTTTTTCTCGCAGCAGTTGCCGGGAGGGTGTGGGGAGTCCGGCTGCCTCTGCCACCTTCCCCCCCCC